>CM052665.1:18827-40852 GCA_028533165.1 Leontopithecus rosalia
CAACCTCTTCCACATCCCTATGTAATACTTTCTTTCAATGGAATTTTATATATAAATATATGCATTTATGTCATTTGTCATATACATTATATATATTTGGCATGTATTTTTAATAAAATGTCTGTGTGTATAATATGCATATCTGGATGATAGTTTCATAAATATCCCACGTTTAGGCTTCCCAATTCTTTTCTCTCATATGTTCATTTAGTGTTGATTTTTCTTGTTGTTTAAAATCCCCTCCCTCCCAAAACAGAGCCTGTGTTCAGTGTGATTTCCTTGCCTTGGCCTTATCTACCTGGAAGCTATTCGTGTTTACTAATCCAGTTTCTTTAATATGTTTATCAGTTGGGATCACCTTTCCCTGCTGGCAATCTTGTCATTACTGAGTGATGCATGAAAAATCAACAATACAGAAAAGACCAAAATGTCTTTCTTGACAGGACATGATGCTACATTTATTTATCACTTTTACTGAGACTGTTGGTGAAGGTTACTTTTGGGATAATTTGACTGGGCCAGGGGGTGTCCGGATACTTGGTTAGACATTATTTCTCAGTGTGTCTCTGAGGGTGTTTCTGGATGTGATTGACATTTGAATCGGTAAACTGAGGAAAGCAGATTGCCTTCCCCAGTGTGCGTGGGCCTCACCCAGCCCACAGAAGGCTTGAATCAAATGAAAGGCTAAGAAAGAAGTCTGTCTGTTTCACTGCCTTTGAGCTGGGACATCAGTCTTCTGCCTTGGGCCTTGGACTTGGTGGTGAACTATATTTGACTCTCCTGGGTCTACAGCTTACTCAGTGTAGACCTGGACTTTTCTGATTCCATAATCAAATGAGCCAATGTAAATCTCTCTCTCTCTCTCTCTCTGTCTGTCTCTGTGTGTGTGCATGTGTATGTGTGTGTGTGTATGTTCCTTTTCTTTCTCTGGAGAACTCAGACTAATATAGTAATATATGCCAGTTGCCAGTCTTTGTCTCTATGCTTTTTAAAAGTATAAAATAAATAAATAAAACAAAACCCTGGAGCGTTCTCAAAGAAATATCACAAAGAAATGAATTCTGACAGGTTTTATACTAAGACATTCAGGTGTGAGAAAAACATGAAAAGCACTATGCTAGGGAAAGCAAACACTATTAAGAATGTCACACAAACACAAATTACACAGCAGCAGGTAGGTTTGACCCTCATGGTGGGCACATTTTATGTTAAGTGCACTTTTGGTGGAATTTAAGATGAATCTAGGACTTTCATGATGGATGTATCTATGTGTGTGTGTGTAGACATATATATATACACACACAATAAACACACACATACAGATATATATGTGTGTGTGTGTGTGTGTAGAGAGAGAGTGTGTCTTGCTATCTTGTCCTGGCTGGTCTCCAACTCTGGGCCTCAATCAAATCCTTTCATCTCCCCCTCTCAAAGTGTCCAGATTACAAATGTGAGCCACCTCACCCAGCCCATTTTAATATTTTAAATTTAGTTCAACAATTGTGGAAGACAGTGTGGTGATATCTCAAGGACCTAGAACCAGAAATGCCATCTGACCCAGCAATCCCATTACTGGGTACATACCCAAAGGATTATAAATCATTCTACTATGAAGACACAAGCACACATATGTTTATTGCAGCACTCTTCAATAGCAAAGACTTGGAACCAACCCAAATGCCCATCAATGATAGAATGGATAAAGAAAACATGGCAGATATACACCACGAAATACTATGTATCCATAATAAAGAATGAGTTCATGTCCTTTGTGGGGAATGGATGAAGCTGGAAACTATCATTCTCAGCAAATTGATGCAAGAACAGAAAACCAAACACTGTATGTTCTCACTCAAAAGTGCAAGTTGAAAAATGAGAACATGTACACACAGGGAAGGGAACATCACACACCAGAGCCTGTTGGGGGGTAGGGGGCAAAAGAGAGATAACATTAGAACAAACCCCTAATGTAGATGATGGGTTGATGGGTGCAGCAAACCACCATAGCACATGCATAGGCACATGTAATAAACCTGCACATTCTGCACATGTATCCAAGAACTTAAAGTATAATAAAGAAAAAATTTTTTAATTTAAATACACATTCCAAAAATTACATAACAAGTTTAGGAGGCCTCCTTTATGCAAGTTTTACAAAAACAGAAAAGATGGCATATCGATGACAAGATGTCAAAGTGGCAACATCCTAAATAGTGAAAGAGAAAAAACTTATTTTGGAATTCTATGCCACAATGAAAAATCTTTCAAAAACGTGACTTAGTAAGGACATTCAAAGACATACAAAAAATGAGGCCAGGCACGGTGACTCAGGCCTGTAATCCCAGCAGTTTGGGAAGCTGGCAGATCACTTGAGGTCAGGGAGTCAGAGACCAGCCTGGCCAACATGGCAAAGCCTTGCCTCTACTAAAAATACAAAAATTAGCCAGGTGTGGTGGCACATACCTTAAATCCCAGCTACTCAGGAGGCTTAAGCATGAGAATCACCTGAACCCAGGAGATGGAGGTTGTAGTGAGCTGAGATCATGCCATTGCACTTCAGCCTGGACGATGTAGCAAAACTCCATCTAAAAAAAGAAAATACAAATAGGGAAACCCATTTGGGATCCTTTCTCTGCACAAGAGAGCTTTTCTCTTTCTTTCACCTATTAAACTTCTGCTCTTAAACTAAAAGGAAAATACAAATGAAATTAAAGACATAAAAATATGTGAAAGCATTCACTGACCCACACTACAAGAAAAGTTAAAGAAGTCCCCTAGGCCTCAGATAAGGATACCAGACAGAAATCTGGACCTCCACAAACAAATGTAGGTGACTGAAAATCGCTATGTGA
The DNA here is from genome assembly GCA_028533165.1 of Leontopithecus rosalia. Taxonomy (NCBI): domain Eukaryota; kingdom Metazoa; phylum Chordata; class Mammalia; order Primates; family Cebidae; genus Leontopithecus; species Leontopithecus rosalia. The sequence goes on from CM052665.1 coordinate 21,680, forward strand.
GTACTTTGATGCTGGGGTTTATAACATGTCTAAAATCAAATTACATGGCAACACTAGCATGAAGGCCAGAAGCGGAGGTATAATGTCACTTGATGGCAGACTGTCAAGATGTAGTCTAGAAACCCTAAAGCCATCACTGACATAAAAGAAAGAATTATAGCTAACAAGCCAAAATAGGAAAGAAAATGGACTGATATAAAAACCATGTGATCACTATTCGAGAACAAATGCTCTCCAGGCCTGTCCCTATAGAAACACACCAGTGACCAGTGAGAAGTGAACAAGAATGATGAGTGCAGCATTGTTTGTAATCCTAAAGTAATAGAACCAACGCAATTTCAAAGATAATGGAAAGCGCTTCATTTATTTAAGCAACACAAGCAACCGAACAAACAAACAGTGGAAGGACGTCCTTTTGCCTAAAGGAGCGCAGAGGGTCACGAGATGCTACTCCTGCAAGGATTTCAGGGTTCCCAGATGCTTAGTTTTCACCCTAGTTCTTGAAGATCTTATTCTTGGGAGCTACAGGTTCTCGCATTTGGGCTCTTTCAGGTTCTGTCTCCGTTTTCCCCTCAATTCCTCTCCGTTCTGCTGCAATAACAAAATTAAATCTCACCACCAGTGCCTCTGCACGAGCCTCTTAGGAGGTCTGGTTGTCTGGTCCACCGTTCCATGGCTTCTTTCCCTGCTTTTCCCTTCCCCGCTCCCGCCGTCTTGCCCCACGACCCGACCCCGGCCCAGCTGTGCACCCATGCTCCACCGCGCAGAAGGAGCCCTGGAGGCTCTGCCCTTTGCTCACCCCGCAGACTGCCGAGAAATCAACCCGGATAAACGCTATGTGACGCGTGTAAACGGAATTTCCATGGAAAAATCTCTCATGACTTCCATTCTCAAGGCTCTTCAAAGGACTAAAAGCCAAAAGTGACGATGCATTCATTCATTCGACTAGTCCTGGTTGTGCGCCCTGCTGAGTGCCGGGCCCTGCTCCCCGCGAGGGGACCCACGAACGACCCTCACCACATCCCTGCCCTGGTGGAGCCCCCGTGCGGCACACAGGATCAGAAGACAGCAGCGGAAACTCCGCAGCGGCCTCGAAAGCGACTGAGCAGGGTGGGCATAGGCTTCCCCACTGGGTGAAGGCGGCTCAAAGAAGGGGAAGAGCCATCCCAGGAGCCCGCCGGGCGTTCAGCTTCCCTTCGACCCCCAGGTGGCTCCGCCTGGGTTGCGGACCCGGGGTGTTTCCGCGGGCTTCTGAAGCAGCGGTGGGGCAGGGCGGACAAAGGCCATTCCGCTGTCCTCTGACTCCAGAATCTCCCAATGCGCCGGTGGCCTAAGGGACCAGCGGCCTCGCAGCTCTAATCTCTCCAGGTTCCCCAGGTCTTGCTCACCAGGGCTGCCGGGGCAGCCCGGAGGCTGGAACGGATGCGGGAAGTTTGGTGAGGACCCTGCCTATAGCACCCTGTGAAACCACCAGCACCTGTCTCTGTGGCTCAGTTGGTTAGCGCATTTGGCTGTTAACCGAAAGCTTGGTGGTTCGAGCCTACCCAGGAATGCCTCCTCTAACTTTAAGAGGGTTCATGTATTATCACTCCCTAGAGAATCTCCCGTTTCTTCCCATAGTCTTAACTCCGAAAGGTTGGTGGTTCTAGGCCAGCCAGGGATATGCCCATTTCAGGGAGGGTTTTCTCATCTCAGGATTCTAGTCACAGTTAACAGGGATCCCTGTCAAGAGCCACCCCCCTCACAGATCCAGTTCTGACAGAGCATCTCCTGAAATGTCTTGTCATCTTGTGCCTGTGTACAAGAAACAGGGACCAAACGAGTACCTGTGGTGCGATAAAATCCTCATGCTGCCCTTCATAGGCTTGGATGGGTTATATACTAGCCTCGTTTTTTTTTTTTTCCATTTTTAACAGGAAGATAAGAGAGGTGTCCTATCCGTATGATGTGCCTGGATTTACATAATGTGACCAGTAAAATCATTCATGATCATCATAATCCTCTCCATCGTTTTTGAAAACAGCATTTTCCCCTCAGTTTGTGCATGATTAATTTAATCCTTTCCAAAATGTGTTTGAAATAAGGTTTGCTTTATGGTTTTGGGATTTTGAAGAATCCTGCAATCATCATTCTTGCACACATCTCTTTGGTCACTGATATTCCTATAGTGTAGAGAACTGGATGTGCCACTGCCATGTTACAGGCTTTTAAATTTTTAGTTTTAGTCATTGTGGTGGTGTCTCATTCTGTCTCTCAGGCTGGAGCGCAGTGGCCCGATCATGTCTCACTGCAGGCTCGACTTCCCAGGCTCAAGCAATCCTTCCATCTCAGCCTTCCCAGTAGCTGGGACTACAGGTGTGGGCCATCATGCCCTGCTAATTTTTGTATGTTTTGTAAAGAAGGGATTTCACCATGTGGCACAGGCTGGTCTCCAAACTCCTGGGCTGAAGCAGCTCCAAGGCCTCAGAAAGTGCCAGGATTTACAGGCATGAGCCACTGCATTGGGCCTTGTAGAACACCTCTAACTTCAGCACATTTAGCAAATTTATCTTCTGTAAGAGACGTACCAAATCATATTCCAATTTATTTCTCAACTCTAATACTGTCCCTTTCTTCATTTACTTGCTGGCACAACTAACTTTCTTCTCCCTCCCCACCTTTTATTTTTTAGAGTAGGTCTCACTCTGTCACCCAGTGTGGAGTGCAGTGGTGTGATCTCAGCTCACTGCAACCTCCACTTCCTGGGCTCCAGTGATCCTCACACGTGTCAGACAAGGTTCTGAACTCCGGAATTCTGACTATTGATGTCAATTCTGTGAGCTCCTCTCTGGGAGGGAAGCTCCCTGCTAATAATAGCTCCCTAGCGCCAATGGAACCCCTGGTCCTGGTGGCCCACAGCAATATTCCCCCAAGCCTGGACAGCCCTCTGGTTCTTGGGACAGCAGCTCAGTTCTGCAGCAGAGCAGCTTCAGTGTGGATGATGTGCAGACTGTGAGTGCAGGAGCGTTTGGCTGTCTGGTGGCTCTGCCCATGAAGAACTTGAGTGAAGACCCACTGGCTTTGACCTCCAGTAGTAACTTATCAGCACATATCAACACACCGACCTCTTCAAGTACCCCCCGAGAAAATGCCAGTGTCCTGAAACTGCTGGCCCCCATCAAGGTGGAGCCAGACTCGCCTTGTCACCCCAAGACAGTTGGGCAGCAGGAAGGAAGCCATGGGCTGCCCCGGTCCACATTGTCCAGCCCAGCAGAGCAGCATGGTGCCCAGGACACAGAGCTCAGTGCAGGCACCAGCAACCTCTATTTGAAAAGTGGGGGCTCAGCAAGAACTGATTACCGAGCCATTCAACTAGCCAAGAAAAAAAAGCAGAGAGGAGTGGATAGCAATGCAGGAGCCTCACAGTCTACTCAGAAAAATAAAAGGAGGCAAAATGAGTCCTCCCCATTTCCATGAAAGCCAGAGCAGTTGGTTGTGTGGGAGCCTCGTGGTGCCCAGTGGAGGATGGCCAGGACCAACTCCAGCAGCTGGGGTGCATTGTGGGGCGCAGGGCATCCAGGTCCAGCTGGTGCAGGACAAACCCTCCAGTGAAGGTGTCCTGCCCTCGGCCCACAGACCAGCCACTTTCCTTCCTTTCCTCGCTGTGGACCTGCCCATCTATATCCTCCAGGAGGTGGTCCCTGCATCTGGAGACTCTGCTGGTCCAGAGGCTGCCCAGTTCCCAGGAAGCACTATCAACCTGCAGGACCTGCAGTGATGGCAGCCCCGGCATGGGCAGGCCCAAGGCCACAATCTAGGACATGCCTTCCCCGAGACTCAGATGGCATGGGCCTGGGGAGACCCCACTTGATTTTCCATTCAGAAGACCAGCGTAGCGCTCTTGAGACTTTGGGTACATTTATCAAAAATGTTTTCCTTTTGTTTTACCAGGAAAAAAAAAAGTGCCATTCATTTTCAGGGCTAGTTGATTCGGCAGGTAAGTTGTTACACACTCCTTAGCGGATTCCAACTTCCATGGCCACCGTCCTGCTCTTTTTTTTTTTTTTTTTGAGTCAGTATTTGTTTTTATTATTTTGAAGTAAAATTTAAACATAGTGAAATGCTTACAGCTTTAACATACTATTTGAGGAGTTTTGACAAATATATAAACCCCTGTCTATATATATATATACATATATATATTTATTATATATATAATATTATATAATATATAATATAATATATATATTTATTTATACAACAGTAATTTTATTTCCTGAAGCCTGCGCAAACCAGCGCAGCAGAAGCTGGGGATACTGAGACATGTTGGAAGAATGGGCTGGGCCAGCTCAGTCCAGTGTTGAAAACAGAAAATGATGGGAAGAGGGGTAACCAGGGTGAGAGAAGTAGGTGAGAGGGAAATTTCCAGGTGGGGAAGCTCACAGCAGGGCACCCGCAGCCACAGTCAACAGAAGGGCCACCAATCCAGCCATGGGAACCAAACAGCCTTTATTATGAAGCTTCTGGGGCTCCCCTTTTGCAGGATACTGCCCCGAATTATTAAGGTCCTGGTGGCCAGTGGCACCTCTGGTCAACCTGGGCTCCTCATCCCTGGAGGCCTCTTCTACTCCCTGTCTCAGAGTCTGGCTGGTTGGGGTTGGCATGGGTGTGGTGGTGGATGTGGGTCTCACTGGGGCCGAGGTAGACGTGGTGACCCATGTGGTTGAAGCCACAGATGTGGTTGAGTCCACAGTTGTGGCCCCTGGAGGAGGGATCCGGACAAGGGGTGGGATTCGAGGGGCAAATAGGTCTTGTTGCGGAGGTCAGAGTTACAGCGGGACCCCTGGCAGCAGGAGCCACTGAGTGTGAACCCTGGGCCTGTTACTCCATCCCGAGTGCAGAACTCATCCTGGACATAGCCCTGGACTGGCAAGGACACGGTCACATTAGCTGCCGTCAAAGTGACGTTGCTGTCGAAGCAGCCCTTGTTGATATGATTGCTGGCATTGTAGCAGCTCATGACCGGTGGCTCTGTACCCTGGCACTTCTCACGGCTCAGCCCCACGCAGCTGTAGCACTCCATGCCATTGGGTGCGTATGCACTCTCATTACCTGCGAAGCTTTTTTTTTTTTCTCATTAAACTTTTTTAATGGGTCTCAAAATTCTGTGACAAATTTTTGGTCAAGTTGTTTCCATTAAAAAGTACTGATTTTAAAAATTAATAACTTAAAACTGTCACACGCAAAAAAAGAAAACTAAAATGGTCCACAAAACATTCTCCTTTCCTTCTGAAGGTTTTACAATGCATTGTTATCATTAACCAGTCTTTTACTGCTAAACTTAAATGGCCAATTGAAACAAACAGTTCTGAGTCCATTCTTCCTCCACCACTGATTAAGACTGAGGTGACAGGTATTAGGGATAATATTCATTTAGCCTTCTGAGCTTTCTGGGCAGACTTGGTGACCTTGCCAGCTCCAGCAGCCTTCTTGTCCACTGCTTTGATGACACCCATGGCAACTGTCTGTCTCATATCATGAACAGCAAAGCGACCGAGTGATGGATAGTCTGAGAAGCTCTCAACACACATGGGCTTGCCAGGAACCATATCAACGATGGCAGCATCACCAGACTTCAAGAACTTAGGGCCATCTTCCAGCTTTTTGCTAGAACGGCGATCAATCTTTTCCTTCAGCTCAGCAAACTTGCATGCAATGTGAGCTGTGTGGCAATACAGTACGGGGCATAGCCAGCACTGATTTGGCCTGGATGGTTCAGAATAATCATCTGAGCAGTGAAGCCAGCTGCTTCCATTGGTGGGTCATTCTTGCTGTCACCAGCAACGTTGCCATGACGAACATCCTTGACAGACACATTCTTGACATTGAAGCCCACATTGTCCCCAGGAAGAGCTTCACTGAAAGCTTCATGGTGCATTTCAACAGATTTCACTTCAGTTGTAACATTGACTGGAGCAAAGGTGACCACCATACCAGGTTTGAGAACACCAGTCTCCACTCGACCAACAGGAACAGTACCAATACCACCAATTTGATAGAGATCCTGGAGAGGCAGGTGCAAGGTCTTGTCAGTTGGATGAGTTGGTGGTAGGATGCAGTCCAGGGCCTCAATCAGTGTAGTCCCACTGGCATTGCCATCCTTATGGGTGACTTTCCATCCCTTGAACCAAGGCATGTTAGCACTTGGCTCCATCATGTTGTCACCATTCCAACCAGAAATTGGCACAAATGCTACTGTGTTGAGGTTGTAGCCAATTTTCTTAATGTAAGTGCTGACTTCCTTAATGATTTCCTATCTCTTCTGGCCATAGGGTGGCTCAGTGGAATCCATTTTGTTAACACCAACAATTAGTTGTTTCACACCCAGTGTGTAAGCCAGGAGGGCATGCTCTTGGGTCTGCCCGTTCTTGGAGATGCCAGCTTCGAATTCACCAACACCAGCAGCGACAATCAGGACAGCACAGTCAGCCTGAGATGTCCCTGTAATCATGTTTTTGATGAAGTTTCTGTGTCCTGGGGCATCAATGATAGTCACATTGTACTTGCTGGTCTCAAATTTCCATAAGGAGATATCAATGGTGATACCACGTTCACGCTCGGCTTTCAGTTTATCCAAGACCCAGGCATACTTGAAGGAGCCATTTCCCATCTCAGCAGCCTCCTTTTCAAATTTTTCAATGGTTCTTTTGTCAATGCCACCGCATTTGTAGATTAGATGGCCAGTAGCGGTGGACTTGCCCGAATCTACGTGTCCAATGATGACAATGTTGATATGAGTCTTTTCCTTTCCCATTTTGGCTTTTAGGGGTAGTTTTCATGACACCTATGTTCTGGCAGCAAACCCGTTGTGAGTATAACAGAATGACATGGAGGACATTACACACAGATATTCTGTGGTATAGGATGCACAGGTAAACTTCTAAGATGTTTCATTTGATTTTTGAGACAAAGTCTCATTCTCTTGCCAAGGCAGCCATGCAGTGGCATGGTCATAATGTAGCATGATCATGGCTCACTGCAGCCTCAACCTCCCCGGGCTCAGGTGATCCTCCCCACCTCAGCCTCCTGAGTAGCTGGGACTGCCAGCATATACCAATGCTGGCTGGCTAATTTTTGTATGTTTTTGTAGAGATAGGGTTTCACCATGTTGCCTAGGCTGCTCTCCAACTGAGCTCAAGCAATCCACCTGCCTCAGCCTCCCAAAGTGCTGCTATTACAGTTGTGAGTTACTGTGCCCAGCTTGTCATTGTTTCCTGTGGTGACCAAGTCACATGGGTCCAGAGAAGACAGGTTACAGTGACCTCTTTGATAGCCTTCTGCCAAGTTGCTTATCCAAAGGGAGCAAAATTGAAATGATCCCAGACAATTTTTCTCCTCCCCATTCCTCTTTTCCAAATTTTGATTTTACTTTTATTTGCTGAAAACAATCTAATGCCAGTTCTCCTATATTAATGAAGAATTCACATGCAGGTAAGTGTCTCTGAATTATTCCCTGACTGATTTCTTTCAGAGGCTATGTCATAAAAATCAGCCCATCTGAGAAACATCATTGGAGCCAACAGAATCCTGCACCTAACAGGCCCCTGTTACAGACCTGGATCCTTAGCGCTATTGGCTCTTTTTCCATTTCCCGCTGCTCAGGACACAGAAAGCCAATCATTGAGACATTGAGCATTGCTGAGGAAGAAGACTTCAATCCCAGCTATGTGGGAGGCTGAGGTAAGAGAATGGCTTGAACCTGGGAGGCAGAGGCTGCAGTGAGCCAAATTGAGACATTACACTCCAGCCTGGCTGACAGGCTGTCTCAAAAAGAGAGAGAAAAAGAGAATACAATAGTGTAACCATTCTAAAATACTGTCTGATAGTTTCCAATACAGTTAGAAATACACCTACTTCTGACCCAGCCATTCCATTACTAGGCTTATACACAACAGAAATGAAGGCACAGGTCCATAAAAAGGCCCTTAGCAGAATATTCGTAAACGCCTTATTCACAATTGCCAACACTAGAAACAGCCCAATTGTCCATCAATTGTAGTGTATTCACAGGTTAGAATACACTCATCAATAACACCAAAAACCTGAGATTCATGCCATATAATGGAAGAATCTCATAACCATTGCTGCATTAAAAAAAAAACAGGCAAAATTAGTATAATCCTTTACGTGATTTCAAGAAGAAACAAAAGTAAGTCACAGAGATGGAAATCAGAAGGGTGACTGCCTAAATGGGGATAGGTTGAGGATTGACAGAAAAGGGGCTCTAATGAATTTCTGGGCTGGTGACAATGTTCCATAACTTTGATCTAGGTGATAGTTTCTTTTGTCAAAATGCACTGGGCCTCAAAGTTAAGATTAGCACACTTGGGTCTGTGTGGATTATACTTCAGTCATTTACTGATAGCAAATAAAGAAGTAGAAACAAAATAAAAAATTGGGGTTGGGGAATGTCATTAAGTTTAGATTTTATTATATTCTTTAGGTTTCACTTAAAATAACCGGTTGGAGTGTGAACTCTCATCTTCTCTTGTTCATTTCCGTTTTGGCCTGAAAAGGCCCTATGGATGTTTGAAATATCTGAGCTATAGAAAAGGTACTGCCACATCATGTCATCAGTAAAATATTCCAATAAGTCTGACTGAGAGGGAGCTCCACACCTTCTGGGTATTGCACTTGCTCAGAGAGGGGGCAAAAGTCTTTCAAGATGACGCAACTCCAGAGAGCAGGGTACCGGTTTCTTCTATTCCTGCCACTACAAAGAGCTCCGAAGCCACAGGAAAGTTGTAACCTCTCTAGTCACAGGTAAACGGTGCAGCCCAAGCTGAGGTTGGAGGCTAAAGGGAAAGAAGAACCCTACACCCTAGAAGGGACACTGCAGTGACTCTGATTGGAGCCGAGTTTGCTGCAGCCCCAGCACAGAGTAGCAAGCACAAGGTGAGCAGGGTGAGACAGGAGCTGAGGCAGCCGGACTCCTTTAAACTTAATGTAGGGCTGCTTCCATTTTGGAGATCAAAGGGTCCCAGATTTAGTTTTTCTTGGTGTCTCTCCACTTTTCCCCACTCTGCTGTAATAAAAACACTTCTCGTCTCTCCCTGGCGCAGTCCTCACCACTGCACAAAGCTACTGCCAAGTTTTGTCTCCCAGTCCAGCCTTTACCAACTTCCTGACCCTCCTCCTGGCAATTTCCTGTTAGACCCATCCCCCAGCCCAGCTCCCAGCCTCCTGCCCCAGGCACGCACCCAAAACAGTGTGGCTGAGCCCCTCAGCTCCACCAGGTCAAGTGGCAGGACCCCTTCCTTGCCACTGGCTCCTTGAGGGCCTCGCCCCCTGCCCTCTTCTGGAGATGTGGAGAAATCAATCAGAATCAACGCTTTTTAAAAAGAACATACTTCCCCTTCGTGACCAGTCGAGGCGACCTGGCGAAATCCTGTCTGTACAAAAAATACAAAAATTAGCCAGGCGTGGTGGGGTACCTGTTGTCCCAGACATCTGGGGGCTGAAGCAAGAGGATCGCTTGGCTCGGGTTGGTGGGCTGCAGTGAGCCGAGTTTGCAGCATTGCACTCCAGCCTGGGTGACCAAGTTAGACTCGGTCTCCAAAAGAAAACAAAAGCCCCATGGAAAAACAGTTCATGATTTCTATTTTCAGGGTTCCTCAAAGGACTAAAAGCAAAAGGCGACCCCATCCTTGCCCTCGTGAAGCCCACGAGTGGGGCACAGAATCCAAAGACAGCAGCAGAAGCTCCGCAGCGGCCGCTCTGCAGCGACCCTGAAAGCCACTGAGCAGGGTGGGCACAGGCTGCCTGTGTGTAAAAAATTTTTGTGGCGCAAAAAATGGGAAGAGCCAACCCGGGAGCCCACTGGGGGTTCAGCATCTCTTGGGCCCCCAGGCGGCTAGGGGTGGTTGGGATCGGGGTGTTTCCGGGGGCTTCTGAACCAGGTCAGGGGCAGGATGGGGGATGGTCATTCCGCTGTCCTTTGACTCCAGAATCTCCCAGTGCGGGTGTGCAATGTGACCTTAACAATTCATGAGTCTCTAATCTCTCTGGTTTTCCAAGGCTTAGCTCAGTTGCCAGCGGTTGAGGGGAGGGGAGGGCTGAAGACGAAAGGGATGAGGGTAGTTTGGTGAGTGTGCTCTCCCTAAAACATCCTGTAGAATCTGTAGTTACGGTCTCTGTGGCGCAATAGGTTAGCATATTTGGCTGTTAAGTGAAACTGAAAGGTTGATCGTTCGAGCCCACCCAGAGTCGCCTCGTGTTGTGTTTTAACCCATTTTAATCAACCGGGTTAACCCATTTCTGATGATATACAACCAGGTTAATATGGGACATTAATCCCGAGACACACATGTCCTCTTCCACAACTTATGTCTGAGGCGGTGAGAAGGTCCAACCGCGCCTTATACCTGTCACACTCAGGAATCCCAGAGGCCTTAGACAGTAATTCATTTCTGGTGTGATAAAACTCTTCTTTGCTGCCATGGAAGGCTTGGGCGAGTAAGGTGCCTCAAGTTTTTCATTTATAATAATAGGAGACCTATTACAGTAGCATCCTGTCCCCAGGATGTTCCTGGGTTTACTGATTGCTCTATCAATAATGTCACCAGTGGAATCAGTCATCATGCTGATCCTTGCCATGGTTTGCAAAAACAGCAGTTCTTCCTCAGTTTGTGCATAATTTATTTAACACTTTTCAAATGTTTTTAAAGGCTGGTCGCTATGGCTCACTCCTGTAATCCCAGCATTTTGGGAGGCCGAGGCTGGCAGATCACTTGAGGTCAGGAGTTTGAGACCAGCCTGGCCAACATGGTGAATCCCTGTCTCTACTAAAAATACAAAAATTAACCGGCATGGTGGTAAGCACCTGTAATCCCTGCTACTCAGGAGGCTGAGGCAGGAGAATTGCTTGAACCCGGGAGGTGGAGGTTGCAGGGAGCTGAGATCACACCATTGCACTCCAGCCTGGGGGACAAGAGTGAGACTTGGTCTCAAAAAAATAAATGTTTTTGAAATGAGGTGGGTTTCATGGTTTTAGGATTACAAACGATGCTGCAGTCACCACCATTCTTGTACACTTTCTTTGGTCACTTGTGCTGGTATTTCTATAGAGAACAGGATGTGCCATTTTTTATTGCAGTATTTATTTAATGCTTCTAAGTTGAATACATTCTACAGATTTATCTTCCGAGGAAGCAGGACCAAATCATATTCCAATTTGTTTCCCAATTCTATCAATGTCTCTTTTGTCACTTACTTGACGGCACAGAAAACTTTCTACACATCAATGTATGATATTCCACTGAGGAGAGAGGAGCCCTCTTGGCTCAACTGAAGGGGTGAACAACAGAAGGACATGGTGGACATCACACACAGATACTCAGTGACATACGATTAACTGCTAAGCTTTTAAGATATTTTAAAGTCCTCCAACATCTGTAATTGTTTTCTGTGGTGACCAAGTCACATCAGTCTGGAGAAGATGGGCCACAGTGACCCCTTTGAAAGCTTTCTGTCAAGTCGCTTATCCAAGGGGAGCAAAATCACAAAGGTCCCAGGTGATATTTTTCTTCTCCCCTTTCCTCTTCATAATCTTGATTTTGCTTTGATTTGATGAAACCAAACTCATGCTCATTCTTTCTCCTACACAGTGGTAAATTAGCATGCAAATTATTATTCTTTGATAGATTTTTGCAGGGTCCATAACAATGAGCTCATCTGAGATGCATTGTGGGAGCCGACAGAACCCTGCACCCAGCAGGCACCTTGTGCAGACCTGGACCCTTGGAGCTATTGGCTCATGTTCCTTCAGTTCTTCTATTGAATATCATTATAGAAATTGAGCTCTTTTGGCTTTGACCCACTACTATGGCTATAGCACACTTTCTCTCTCTCTTTATATGTATATATATATATATGTATGTATATATATATATGTATATATATATACACACATATATATGTATATTATATACACATATATATGTATATACATATATATGTATGCATATATATACATATATATATTTTTGTATTATAATTTTCTTCCATCAGTGGCATCAGTGTGGGTTTCTGGTTTTGATGGTATAGAGTGAACTTCTGGGATCATTTTATAGCTATGTAACAGTCGGTATTAAATTCTTCTGAGGATGAAGATTTGCATTTTACCCAGGTTTTCCTTAGTATAAAAATGAGGTTATGAAGAGCATTTTTGGTAGAAGCCTTGTTGGACATATTGTTCATGCAATGTGATAGGAGTAAGGAACCACCATCGGGAGGTGAGAAGGTGCTTCTCAGAGGTGGAAACTATTATTGTTGTCAGAAGGATGAGGGTTGGAAGAACCTTCAGGCACAGAGGAAAGCATGAGCAAAAGCTCTGTGGAGGTCAGGAAGCTGGTAAATAGGGAATAAAAGAGGCCAGTTTGGCTGGAGCAGAGAGAGCAGGATGGAATTGGTCTGAGCAGTGAGAAGAGATGGAGAGGTGGGCAAGGCCTCTGGCTATTCAGGGTTGGTTAGTTAGGAAGATTTGTCTAGGAAAATGGGAAGGTGTTTAAGTGGTTTAGGCTGGAAAGTGGCAGGGTCACATTATATTGTGAAAAAGCTACTCTGGCTGTTGTGTTGAGATTAGAGGGCGATATGTGTAAACCACAAGAAGACTAGGTCAGTAGTCCCTCCACCCCCACTCCACAGGTGAAGGTAGCCTAGACTAGTGTGGTGATGGAGGAGATAGAGGAGGACAGACTCAAGGAAAATTTGCACGGTAAAAACCAGTAGGATTTGCTGATGGATGGAATATAGGAGGGGAGAGGTAGATTATCAGGGCTATATCTTAGTTTTCTTATACAAGATGGATTCACTTGAAACAAAACTGTTAATTGAAATTGACTTTAATAATGGCACAACCTAAAGTTATGCAAACATTTGCCTTAGATAAAATTTCAAGTTTTTAAAGTTTTTAGCTGCGTGGACAGCATAACTTTACTTCCTATCTCTTGGTATCGCTTAATATTAAAAAAGGTTTTTCTCCTCACACCTGTAATCCAAGCGCTTTGGAGGACACGGCGGGTGGATCACCTGAGGTCGGGAGTTCAAGACCAACCTGACCAACATGGTGAAACCCCGTCTTTAAATTAAAAAAATGATAAGAAGAAAATAAAAATAAAAAATTATTTTCTCTTTCTGAAAGGCTTATTTTAGTGGAAGTCCATCTGCAGAAATCTGTTATAAATTTATATTAGAAAATAACTACAAGCGCCATTGACACGTTTATTATTGTTTCTGAGAGTGACATAAGGCCACCTCTGGGGGATCTGGGGGCTGCCTTCTGAAGCCTGCGTGTCTGAACCGGGTGTCCTGGCCTGGCGGCAGCACCAACACTTGCAGTCCTAAGAGCTGGTTCGCTCCGGCCCCCAGGGGCTGTGTCTCCTGCCTCTTTAACCTGCCAGGGGCCATTCTAGTTGCTGGGAAGTAAGCGATTTTCAGGATTCAGGGCTGCTGCTTTGAAAGAGAGGCAGAGGGGAGAGAGGGATTTCCCCTTTCTTGCTTCACTGGTCCATCTGCCTAAGGGCCCCTAAGAAGGTTGTGCCCTTGAGGTGGAGGGGCCCTTTAAGGTCCTGCGCCTGCGCTTTGGGCTCTCAGCCGGCCTACCTGGAGGAGCCCACGGGCTGCAGGAGGGACTGGGCGGCGGTTGAGACAGCGGTGCCAGGAGGGGTAGGTGAGAGTCCCTAGGCGCTTGAGTTTGAGTGAGTGCAATGCATTTTTCAAAGCCAGAAGGGCGATCTGCGGAGCCAGGAGCAGGCAGAGGCGCTGCAGGGTGGCTGCCAATTCCATGGGAGGTTAACGTTTCGGGTGAAGTCCAACCACATTTCCAGGGGGAGGGCGCCGCCCCAAGCTAGGGGGACGGTGAGTCCGGGACATGTGGGTACACAACTGGGTCGTGGCGCATCTGGCGGTGGCCCAGCAAGTTTTGCTGCACGAGCAGGGTGGGCGCCGGCCCTGCCAGGGCCTGTTTCCTATGCTGGATTCCTCACCTACCGCTGCCGCCCGCTGCCCTCTGGTGGGCGCAGGGTAAGAAACTCACTGGTGGGTCTTTCTGTGGCATCCCATGGGGTGCAGAGACGAAGCAGCTTCGGAGGGCAGGTCCTCATAAATCCTGTGGAGGATGCTGACCCTGCGCCCCAGCTTTGAGGCCAGAAATCGGTTTCCTCTTGGGGACCTGAGGGGTGAGACTGCTCTGGCCCCTGGCTTGCAAAGGTGGGGTCTTTGTTGGCCTCTGGGATTCCATGCCTGGTTGTGTTTCCAGGCTAGTGGTGGGCAAGCCAGGTGTGCCAGGTCCAGGAGGCATTAGAGGAGCATTTGTAGCTGTCACTGAATCGCCTCATGACTAGCAGGGCAAGCCTCAAATTAACCACAGCATTTCCAGTAGGTTGGATTGTGGTGTTGCTGTTTGCGCTCCAAAGAGTTGCTGTGATTTCCGTGTGTGTGTGTGTGTGTGTGTGTGTGTGTGTGTGTGTGTGTGTCTGTCTCTGTCTGTCTGTCGGGCTTCTTAGATCATTTCATTTGGCATCCTCTCACTGAAGAGTCAAGCAGGACTTTTGGAATGGTTTCCTCGCTTTCCTTCTGTCTTTTGCTGGTAAAACTGCTTCTGACAGGAAGTCTTTTCCTGCAGAGCCATCTTTTCTTTGGATTACAGTGTTGTCCATCCTTTCTTTGCTGAAGAAATGACTCCCAGTGCTTGAAGAAGTTAAAGTTATCTGCTAGTAGTTTTTAGTCTCTGTTTTGAGCTGATATGCATTAGTTGCTTTCTTTTTGTTTTTAAATTTTGCTAGTAAAATTTCACCAGTGAACCAGAAGCTTTTTTTTTCTATTCTAAAATGCCAGCTTTAAGATTTCTGAGAACTTTCTGTCAAATAAATTTTTGAAAAGTTACTGAAGTATACAGAAGAAGTTCACAATTTTAAATATGGGGGTGGTCCGGGGGTGGTGGATCACACCTGTAATCCCAGTGCTTCCAGAGGTCATGGTGGTCGGACCACTTGAGCCCAGCAGTTCCAGACTAGTCTGGGCAATGTGGCAAAATACCATCTCTACTGAAAATACAAAAATTAGTTGTGTGTGATGGTGTGTGCCTGCAGTCCTAGCTACCCGGGAGGCTGAGGAGGGAGGATCACCAGAGCCCAGGAGGTTGAGATTGCAGTGAGCCGTGATCATGCCATTACACTCCAGCCTGGATGGCAGAGGCTGGGTGTGGTGGCTCATGCCTGTAACCCCAGCATTTTGGGAGACCGAAGCGGGCAACTAACCTGAGGTCGGAAGTTTGAGACCAGCCTGGTCAACATGGTGGAACCCCCTTTAAAAAAAAGTACAGGTAATGAATTTGTATAAGTGAACCACCACAGATCAAGAAATAGAACATTACTTGATTAGGGTATATATGTAGGAGTGGCATTGTTGGCTTTAGAGGTATATGAATGATAAAACTTTAGTATCAGATACTGTTGAATATTTTCCCAAAATAGTTGTACCATTTAGCAGGGAATATTCCGGTTACCCCACATCCTTGCTGATCCTTGTCAGTTAAAAAATATTTTGCCATTCCAGTAGAGGTGCTGTAATAGATCAGTGTGGTTTCATTTTGCATTTTCCTGGTATCAAGATTGAGTATTTTTTATTGCCATTTATATATCTTCTTTTGTGAAGTGCCTGTTAAATCTTTATATCCTATATTCATTGATATCCTTGTTTTTCTGTTGATTTGTAACACTTTATTCTGGATACGTGTCCTTTCTAGGATATATATATGTATTATATGAATTACATTTCTCTTTTTTCAAACTTCAGCTTGCCTATTCACTCCTTTAATGGTGTTTTTACATGAATGGAGATTCTCTAATTGTTTTCTTTCTTTTTGAGACAGGAGCTCACTTTGTTGTCCAGGCTGGATTGCAGGGGCAGAATCACAGCTCAGTACAACCTTGACCTCCCAAGTCTCAGGTGATCCTCCTGCCTCAGCCCCCAAGTAGCTGGGACCTACAGGGGAGCACCATTATGCTCAGCTCTTTTTTATATTTTTAGTAGAGATGAAGTTTTGCAACGTTGCATAGGCTGATCTGGAATTCCTCAGCTTAAGTGATACACCTGCCTTGGCCTCCCAAATTATTGGGATTACAGGTATGAGCCATTGCACCCAGGCTGAGTTTCTTAATTTTAATAAAATTATACTTTATCAATCTTTTCCTTTATGGTTACTGCTTTTTGTGTCCTGTTTAAGAAACCAATGCCTAACCTGAGAATATGAACAATTTTTCTGTGTTAACCTTATAGCAATTTTACTTTTGTTTATGCATTTATTTTTCAGACAGGGTCTCACTCTACTGCCCAGGCTGGAGTGTGGTGGCATGATCTCAGCTCACTGCAACCTCTACCTCCTGGCTCAAGTGATCCTCCCACCTCCGCCTCCTGAGTAGCTGTGACTATAGGCATGTGCCAGCATTGTCTGGCTAATTTTTGTATTTTTTTTAGAGATGAGGATTCAGTGTTTCCCAGGTTAGTCTCAAACTCTTGGGCTCAAGTAGTCTGCCCACTTCAGCCACTCAGAGTACTGGGATTACAGGCATGAGCCACCCCACATGGCTATGATTCACTTTTTACTGCATGGATGTGACTGCTTGATGCAGCACCATGTATTGAAAAGACCATCCTTGCCCTTCTGCACTGTATGGCACTTTGTTTTCATAAATTGGATGGCTGTATGATTATCTGATTTATAAAATCAGTGTGGGTCTGTTTCTGGACTAACCTGGGTAACATAGTGAGATCCTGTCTCTACAAAAATAAATAAATATTTTTTTCTTGAGAAAGGGTCTCACTCTGTTGTCCAGCAGGCTGGAGTGCAGTGGTGCAGTGATATGATCATGGCTTACTCTAGCTTTGAGCTCTCAGGCTTAAGCAATCCTCCCACCTCAGCCTCCTTAGTAGCTGGGACTACAGGCATGCACCACCATGCCCGGCTAATTTTTTATTTTTTATATACAGGGTCTTCCTTCCTATGCTGCCCAGACTGGTTTCAAACTCCTGGGCTCAAATGATCCTCCCACCTTGGCATCCCAAAGTGTTGGGGTTACAGGCATGAGCCATCACATTTGACCATTTTAGTTTTAATAATTTTTATATTTTCCTAGTTTAAAATATGTACTAAAATCTATTATTTCTGAATGTAGTATTCATTATTGTTATGATTGTTTTGTATGTATTTAATTTCATTTTCAGTATAAGCTCTTGGAAATTATAAATCTTATCCCTTATTCACTGCTGTGTTCTCAGTACTTGACCTTGCCTGGTATGAAACAGAATATTGAATAAATATTTGTTAAATGAATGAATGAATGAACATACTGATACCACATTCAACAATTCTCCAAGTATCACAGCATTCACCATCTAACAAATAAAATAGCTTGGATAGAGCAGAGCCACAGTCAACCTACCATAAAAGGAAATGTCAATGAAAATAAAACTTTGTATGTGTAGCTGCTAAGATTTGGGGGCTTTTGTTACTGCAGCATAAAATAGCAAAGCTCAGTGAGATGACAGATAGAATATACATATATAAATAGACCAGATAGACCAGTAGATGAGATTCCAAAGATAGTTCAATCAGCATTAACTAATCACACCCACACTCTCTTAATTTCCTAACAGAAAGAATGGAATTCCTGTTCACTAAGATCTGCCTCAAATAGTACTTTGTGAAAAGTAAGTACTTTCTCTGGCTAGTCAAGTAATTAGTCAGGAATCTTTTTTCCCAACCCCCAGGTTGGACTGTGGTGTTTCCATCATAGCTCACTGTGGAATCCTCCTGCCTCAGCTTCCAGAGTAGCTAAGACTATAAGTGTGTGCTACCATGCTCCACTAATTTTTATTTTTTCAGAGACAGGGTCTTACTGTGTTGCCCAGGCTGGTCAGGATGGTTGATTGCATATGACAAAAACCAGCCAGCTCTAGTTACCACCACCTTTCACTCTGCTCCTTTCTCCATCTTCTCAGTCTCAATAAGTGGCACTTCTATCCTTCAAGTTGTCCAAGCCCTGAATCTCAATGTTAACCTTATTTCTCTCTTTTGTCTCATAGCCAATATGAAGGCAAATCATGTTTAGACCCAGGCAGAGGTTCTCACTGACCCAGGCTCTCACTGGCACATTGTCCTTTACTGTCCTCCTGAGGGTGTCTGGAGCTTCAGTGCTGTGTGCTCTTGGCCTCCACGCTGGGGCACCACCGACTTCTGCTGTCCAGGGCTTTTAGTGACTCTCCAAGGCACTGGTGTAGAATCTTCCCCATTCGGTGCACCAAGAGCAGCCTCACATGGTGTGGGCTGACATGAAGAGCTCCCAGATCCAACAGGTAAAAATCATGAGGTGAGGGGAGGGGGAGGAAGATGGCGCTCTAGAAGCAACTCACCACTGCAGCTCTCAGTCAAGACGCAGAGGGTAAGCAAACACCGCATTTTCAGACGGATCCTTATAGCCCACAGAGCGGGGGGAAAGCCCAGGTGTAAAAGGCACACAGGACTCAAGCGCAGCGCTCACCGCTGGCGCGGCCACGCAGCCAGCACCGCCGCAGCGGCACAGCGCACAAAACACACGGGTCTGGGTGCCCTGTTAAACTGGCAATTTGAGACTTGGGAGGGCAGATTGCTATGTTCATCTGATTGAACGGGTTTTGGATGGTGAACTAGACCAGGAGATTTCTGGGAGGTGAATTGTGAACCAGCGCAGCGGGTGGCTGCACGGGAAATCACACAGACCCCAGTGCCCTTTCAGCCAGCGGCTGAGGCACCTGGGAGAGAGTCAACCCTACAACTTAAAAAGAAAAAAAAGCAAAAAGGCTCGGAGGCAGGGAGCCAAGAGATCAGGCTCGACGGATCCCAGCCCCACAGGGACAAGCAATGAGTCGATTTGGAGTGCTGGGGGTTGAGAGTTCCAATGCGGGAAGAGCGGAACACATGACTGCGCAGCTCAGTGGGGGAGGGGCGTCTGCCATTGCCGAGCGCTTCGGCCCCTACTGAGGTACCCGCCCACTGCTGGCGCAGTCAGCCATTGCCAAGGCAACCCGCAATAACAGAGAGACTCCACCTACAGGGCAGAGCCCACATCAGCAGGGCGGAGCCTACGACAGTAGAGC
>CM052665.1:41352-71486 GCA_028533165.1 Leontopithecus rosalia
TGAGAAGGGAAGCTTCCATAGGCCCTAAACATCGCAGCATGACTTGGGTGTGGCACCCACCAGCAGCAGTGCATGGTCAGTTGGAAGTTATTTGACTTCAGGAGAAGACAGTGTTCTCTTCAGGCCTTTTTCTCAGTGGCTGGATCTGCATCCCTCTCCTCTCTCTTCCCCTCTCACCCCCTAGTCTCCATCCCCATTTCTCTCTCTGTTTCCACCTTGCTGTTCCCTTTTACCTATTTTCTCCCCTTCAACTTTCATGGTTCTCCTGTCCACCTGCATTTCCCAGGCTAAGGCCCCTGCACTGCCTGCGTGGGGAGATATGTGTGATTTTAGGCGGTGCTCTCTAGATGTGTCCAGGATGGGAAAACATGGCTCAGCTGCCAGTATAATGGTTTCAAAGACTGGCCACTTTTGAAGGCCTTGCAATCTCCCATTCTAGAATCGTGTAGGACTTACATTGATGGGCCACAGTGGAATTCCTGGTTCCTCAGGACCTTGTGGTGGATGCCTTCTTTCACTGAGCATTCACATGGTGGTTATTGGGTGCCAGGCCCTGCTCTGGGCTGGGGCACCATAATGAGTAAATATCAGGTCACTACCCCATGGAACCCACCACTGCATCGAGAGAGGGAGAAAGAAAGCAGTGTGGCCTGTTTGTGTCCTTCTCACATGGTCACCTGCCAGGTGCTGGGGGAGTGGGAGCCAGTGCAAGGAGAAAAGCCCAGTGAGAAAGGCAAAGGGATGATGTCAGACCCAGGGGCTGAAGCCCCCACCTGCAGCTGGGCAGCTTCTGGAGTGGACAAGGAGCAGCAGGGAAGGTCATGGCCTGGTGTTCTAGGGTTCACTGTCCCATCTCATTCCTGTGGGTGCCAGAACTTGTCCAAAGGGAGGACTCAGTGTCTCTGGAAACAGCAGGCAGAGACAGAAAGTGTTTCAGAAAAGGATGAAGGAATTGTACATCATGGAAACAGAATATGGTTTTACAGTAGTGTGTCTCTCATTAGAGAGAGACTAGTTATTAAACTAGTCAGTGTGTTCCTGTTAATGGAGAATATTGGTGGTCTAAGTTCCCCTCGATCTTCTCACTGTTGTGCAAGTTCATTTGTTCCCACCTCCCCTCCTCCCTCCCCTCCTTCCTTCCATGTCTTTCTTTTCCTTCCTTCCTTCCTCCCTCCATCCCTTCCTCCCTCCCTCCCTTCCATCCTTCTCTTTTCTTTTTCTATGTCTCTCTCTCACACTTTTTCTTTCTTTTAAACTTATTTGAATAGACCACACTGTACTGAAACCTACATTATTTACCAGAATCTTTGGAGTGGCTTGTCTTTCAAGCAGGGAGGTCATCCCATATCCCTCAGCCCCTCCCAGCCTCCTTCTCCTTTGATTGTGGGTGCCCCTGGGGCAGCTGCTGAGTCTCAGTGGTTTCTAGTCTTCATTAGGTTCTGCCCACCTGGATGGTTTGTCCCGGTCCTACCAGACACCAACCCTGTCTGGATTGCTGAGGCTGCTTCCGCCTAACTGATCTATCTGTATTCTGAGGGTGCACCCCAGCGATAGAGGCAGAAGGCACAGGCATTGAAATCTCCAATGGCTCTGACTCTAGGTTGGTGCACTTGCATGCCAAGTACTAACCACATAAGAACAGGATGCCACCAAAACCTAATTTGGGTCTGCTGCCTCCTAATTTCAAAAAACTTAATAGACATTATTTTTTGAACAGTTCTAGGTTTACAGATAAATTGAGTAGATAGTACAGAGAGTTCTCCTAAGCTCCCCTGACTTCCAGCACAGTTTCCCTATTAGTATGTTGTATTAGTGTGGTCCATCTGTTACAATTGATCCACCAATACTGATACATTATTATTAACTAAAGTTCATTGTGGACATTAGAATTCATTCTTTGAATTTTCACAGATTATGAGTTTTAGCAATTACATAATGTCATAAATCCCCAATACAGCATCAAGCAAAACCGTTTCACTGCTGAAAATTCCCTGTGCTTCATTCACCATTTCATGCCTCCTCTCCTCCACCTCTGACAACTACTCATCATTTCACTATTTCTATCTTTTTGACTTTTCAAGAATGTCCTACAGTTGGAATCATAAAGTATATAGGTTTCCAGACTGGTTTCTTGCTCACATGATGGACTTAAACTTCCTCCATGTCTTTTTTGTGGCTTGATAGCTTATTTTTAAAAAATCACTGAATTAGATTTCATTGTATGGCTACAACACAGTTTGTTTATTCATTCACTTGCTGAAAGACATCTTGGTTACTTCCAAGTTTTGACAATTATAAATAAAATTGTTGTAAGTACTTATGTGCAGGATTTTGAGTGCACTGCAGTTTTCCAAAGTGACTGTACTGTTTTGATTTTCACTAGCTATGGAGAGTTCTGGCTGCTCCTTATCTTTGACAGCATTTGGTATGTTTACGTTTTTGCATTTTAGCTATTCTAATAGGTTTACAGAGACAGCTCATTGTTTTAATGTGCAATTCCCTAATGACGAATGTTTTTGAGCATCTTTTTTATATGCTTATGTGTTATCTGCATATTTTACTGATGATGTGCTCAGATCTTTCAACTGTTTTTATTTATTTATTTTTTTGCCTTGTGTTGTTTAGTTCTCAGAATTCTTCATATATTTTGGACACAATGTTTTATCAGATTATTTTGTAAATATTTTCTGCCAGGTTTGACTTGCTTTTTCCATTATTTTCAGCTTCTTTCACAGAGCAGTTTTTCATTTTTATGAGGCTCAACTTTTTTTTTCTCATTCGTGGATTGTGCTTTTGGTTGCTGTATCTAAGAAGTTATCATCAAACCCAAGTTCCTGAGCTTTTCTCCTATGTGATCTCCTGGGATTCTTACAGTTTTGCACCTTATGTTTAGGTGTAAGATTCATTTTGTAAAGGGGATAACATGCACACCTAGATTGAGTGATTGATTTTGCATTTGGTTGTCTAGATGTTTTAGCACCATTAGTTGGGAAGGCTATCCTTGCTGTATTAAATTGTCTTTAAACCTTTATGAAAGATCAGTGGACTGTATGTAGGCCTGTATCTGGGCTCTGTATTTTTTTTCATAGAGCTTATTTGTAAGTTTTTTCTCGTTTCACCAGCTTCACACTGTTTTGGTTTCTGTAGCTTTCTAGTAAGTCCTGAAGTCGGTAGTACCAACTTCACGGTTTTTTTCTGAACTGCATCATGTCAACCTGATTGAAATTGTTGTAGTCAGACTTGGAAGTGTGTAAGATTCCCCCTTAGTTTGGTCTTCAAAGAGTTTTTAATGCTCAAGCCAGGTCACCCTCAGCTGCTAGTAATCTGTCATTACATTTAAGTGCTCCTCCCAGTTGCTAGCTCAGAAGCTTCTCTTCCTGGTGTGCTCTGACTCCTTGTCTTTCTCAGTTTTAGGGTGGCAGTTTTCCCTGTGACCTCACTTCTCTGGTCCATCCTAGAAGAGCTGACTTTCAGTTTCTTCAGCTTTTTCGCTAGCTGTGAGAATAAGTGATCACTGCCTAGCCCTTTCCATGTTGGAGTCAAAACCCAGTTCATTTAAGGAGTTACTTGTAATAAAAGTCACCCATTGTCAGTGTACATCTTAGTTGTTTAAGTTAATGTATAGAATTATGAAGCCAGCAGCAGAGTTCTATTTTAGCAAATTTTTGTCACTTCCCCAAATTCTGTTGATCCTCTTAGTAGTCATTTCCTAATCCCTGGTCCCCATGACTAGATCTGAATAGAATAAATATTTGGATAACAGACTTCATTATATTTACATTTTCATGTGTTTGGGACTTTATATGTTGGACTGTTTTCTTCCTTTTCTGACAAATAGAAAAGAGATTGGATTCTAGGGATGTTTTTTGGGGAAACATAACAGTAGTCCTGTTTGTGGCTCTCCTTGAATTGGTTCATCTGTGCTGGTGAGTGGTACTTGCTACAAAACCTTGTCTGGTGAGCATGAGGAACGGAATCTTTAAAAATCTGCTATTAAAACAGAGATGATACATTTTCTTTTTTTAAAAGATTATTTTATTTTATTTTACTTTAAGTGTATACTATATCCAGCACTTCTCCCATGTTATTCCCCCCACCCTCCCCACCTCTGCTATCCCTCCCCACCCCTGCTATCCCTCCCATAACTCCCCAACTGCCCCCAGTGTGTGACGCTCCCCTCCCTGAGTCCACGTGTTCTCATTGTTCAACACCCACCTATGAGTGAGAACATGTGGTGTTTGGTTTTCTGTTCTTGTGTCAGTTTGCTGAGAATGATGGCTTCCAGATTCATCCAAGTCCCTAAAAAGGACACAAACATCATTTTTTATGGCTGCATAGTATTCCATGGTGTAGATGTACAACATTTTCTTTGTCCAGTCTATCATTGATGGGCATTTGGGTTAGTTCCAGGTCTTTGCTATTGTACACAGGGCTGTAATGAACATATGTGTGCATGTGTCTTTATAGTAGAATGATTTATAGTTTTTTGGGTATATACCCAGTAATGAGATTCCTGGGTCAAATGGAATTTCTATTTCTACATCCTTGAGAAATTGCCACACTGTCTTCCACAATGGTTAAACTAATTTACACTCCCACCCACTGTGTAGGAGTGTTCCTGTTTCTCCACATCCTCTCCAGCATCTGTTGTCTCCATATTTTTTAACAATCACCATTCTAACTGGCATGAGATGGTATCTCAATGTGGTTTTTATTTTGATTTCTCTAATGACCAGTGATGATGAGCATTTTTTCATATGTTTGTTGGCCTCATATGTCTTCTTTTGAAAAGTGCCTCTTCATATCCTTTGCCCACTTTTGAATGGGCTTGTTTTTTTCTTGTATATCTGTTTTAGTTCTTTGTAGATCCTTTGTCAGATGGGTAAATTGCAAAAATTTTTTCCCGTTCTGTTGGTTGCTGGTTCACACTAATGATGGTTTCTTTTGGTGTACAGAAGCTCTGAATTTTAATTAGATCCCATTGGTCTGTCTTAGCTTTTGTCAGCATTGCTTTTGGTGTTTTAGTCATGAAGTCCTTGCCTAAGCCTATGTCCTGGATGGTTTTGCCTACATTTTCTTCTAGGGTTTTTATGGTGTTAGGTTTTATGTTTAAATCTTTAATCCATCTGGAGTTAATTTTAATGCAAAGTGACAGGAAGGGGTCCAGTTTCTGCTTTCTGAACATTGCTAGCCAGTTTTCCCAACACCATTTATTAAACATGGAGTCCTTTCCCCATTGCTTGTTTTTGTCAGGTTTGTCAAAGGTCAGATGGTTGTAGTTGTGTGGTGTTGCTTCTGGGGCCTCTTGTTCTGTTCCAATGGTCTGTGTCTCTGTTTTGGTACCAGTACTATACTGTTTTGATTACTGTAGCCTTGTAATATAGTTTGAAGTCTGGCAGTGTGATGCCTCTGGCTTTGTTCTTTTTGCTTAGGATTGTCTTGGCTATGCAGTCTCTCTTATGATTCCATATGAAGTTTAAAGTGTTTTTTTCCAGTTCTATGAAGTATGGCCATTTTCACAATATTAATTCTTCCTAACCATGAGCATGGAATGTTTTTCCATCTGTTTGTGTCCTCTCTTATTTTGTTGAGCAGTGGTTTTTAGATCTCCTTGAAGAGGTCCTTTACATACTTTATTAGTTGAATTCCTAGGTATTTTATTCTCTTTGTAGCAATTGTGAATGGGAGTTCACTCTTGATTTCACTTTGTTATTGGTGTATAGAAATGCTTGTGATTTCTGCACATTGATTTTGTATCCTGAGACTTTGCTGTAGTTGCCTATCAGTTTGAGAAGATTTTCGGCTGAGACAATAGGGTCTTCTAGATATACAATCATGTCATCTGCAAATAGAGACAATTTGACTTCCTCCTTTCCTAATGAATACCCTTTATATCTTTTTCTTGCCTGATTGTTCTGGCTAGAACTGCCAATACTATATTGAATAGGAGTGGTAAGAGAGGGGATCCTTGTCTAGTGCCAGATTTCAAAGAGAATTCTTCCAGCTTTTGCCCGTTCAGTGTGATATTGGCTGTAGGTTTGTTATAAGTGGCTTTTACCATTTTATGATACGTTCAGTTGATATCTAGTTTATTGAGAGTTTTTAGCATGAAGGGCTGTTGAATTTTGTCAGAGGCCTTCTCTGCAGAGATTATACATTTTCACATATTAATATGTGGAGTTAAGTATTAAACCATCTTTATTCTTTTTCTTTCCTTTCCTTTCTTTTCAAAGAGTTTTTGCTTTGTGCTCAGGCTGGAGTACAATGGCATGATCTCAGCTCACCGCAACCTCCACCTCCTGGATTCAAGTGATTCTCCTGCTTCAGCCTCCTGAGTAGCTGGGATTACAGGTGCACATGGCCACACCCAGCTAATTTTTGTACTTTTAAGTAGAGACGAGGTTTTACCATGTTGGCCAGGTTGGTCTCTAACTCTTGACCTCAGTTGATCCAACTGCCTCGGCCTCCTAAAGTGTTAGGATTACAGGCATGAGTCACTGCACCAGGCCTGAACCATCTTTATTCTTTCAGAAATTTGGTTCATAACAGTAAAGCCACACTCCTCATGTGCCTGAAATGCTCCTCATTGTCTTCTTCAGGTGGCAAGGGCTCTGGAACAGCCACATAAAAGTGAAGGCAAGATTCTTACTGTAGTTACTTGATTGATTTTTGCTCTTAGAGGGGTTAGCATCCATGTATTTTAAATAGAATTCAAGAGTAGAGACAGGTACCTGTAACTAGTTTTGTCTTGCTGCCTATTATAACATTACCACAAACCTGTGGTTTGAAGCCACAGAAGTCTGGAATGAAGTGGCTGGATTTTCTGATCAGGGTCATGTGAGGCTAAAATCTGGAAATGGGCTGGCTATGGTTTTTCTCTAGAGCTCAGGCTATTTTTCTGAGTTCAATACACTCATTGAAAGAGTTTCTATTCTTGTTCATGGGGGACTGAGGGCCCTTTTACTGTGCTGGCTGTCAGTCAGGAGACACTCACTGACTTCAGAGGCCACCTGCTTTCCTCCTTACCTGTCTTTTCCATCTTTCAACCAATCACAACTCATGGAGTCCTTCTCAACTCCTCCCTTCACTGACTGCATCTTCTCCAACCAGCCATGAAAAGCTCTATCACCTACAGAGTAATGTGATTCGATCCAGTTCATGCAGGTAGCCTCACCATCTTCAAGTCATGTAACTGTCATATAACAACGTAATCACAGGAATTGTGTCTCATCACCTTAACAGGCTTCAGAGACAAAGGTATGGCATGTTTGGGGACTATTTCAGAAATTCCGTCTACCACAGTTGGACAGTCACATTCCCCCATCTGTGAAATACCTTTACCTTCTCCCCTAAAGTTTCCAAATTTCATGTCATTAAAACATTAGTTCGACATAAAAATGTCACATAAACCACATCAGATCAAATCTCATCTAAAATATCCACACCAGGTGTGGATGAGGCTTCTGAGGGTGTCCATTAAGTACAGATCCTTGACATAGTTTCCTTACCTCCATCGACCTGTGAAACTGAACAAAATTCTTATCTGCTCCTAATGTGGAATGGCAGGATAGACACAGAATAATTACAGTGATTCTAGTTCAAAAAGAAGGAACATGGAAGGGAGAAGGAAATCACTGACCCAAAATAGTTTGGAAATGGAGCTGGCAAATTCCAGCAGGAGTTTCTTAAGTTGGAACCACAGCCTGGGACTGACCCTCCATCATGTGGGACATTGCCTCTGGGATCTTTGCTCTGCAGTTCTTGAAACCATTACTATTTATCTTTTTTCCCCACTCCTTGGTTCTTCCCCTTTCTCCTGTTAGCAGCATCCTCAACTTAATCCTTGGTCCATCATCCCCAGCAGAATTGGTCAGGTACTGCCTATTTCACAGTCCTGACCATCTCCATGAGGGACTGTCCTTGTGAGCCCATGTTCCTCTTGGACCATCTTCACTGACCTGACCTCTCTCAGGCATGATTGATTTCAGCTGACCTGGGTGGCTTAGGAGAAAACCGAAGACTATGGAGTCCCCGAACCATTCTCTGCCCTCTCTATCTCCAGGAGAGGAAGAAAATAATAGAAATCTTCATGGAGAAATGACACACATAAGGGCCTGGACTCCCCAGCAGTTACAGCAGAGGAAACTCCTTGAGGAAGAATGGAGGAGTTGAATGCCCAGACTGGGAAAGCAGGGTTGTGTTAAGTACTATTTAATTCTCATATGCTCCCTGCCCCAATCTAGTAGCCAGCATATGACAATGGACTAAGAATAAATAATACAACTATAGAACCATGATAAATAATTGTCCAAAGAAAGGCCCTTTTACTCTGCTTGCAAAGTGAAATTGCTGTATTTGATCCAAAGTTTTCTGAAAGGCAGCAGGGAGTTTCTGGAGGATGAGTTACTTGCTTTGCACAGGGAGACTGAGGCCAAGGCTTGCATGGTGTATCTGCTGCTACCAGGTGGTGAGGGAGCCTAAGAGAGTCTTAGTCTTTCTGGAGTTGAGTTTTCTCATCAGTAAGGTGGGGGCTTATTGTACCTCTCTGAGGTCCCTTCCTGCTCATTCTACTCTGAGTGCTTGAGGGACTATGATGGTTTTTAACACTGCCTGGACCTGTAACCTGCCTCTGACCTCTCTGGGCCTGACTCCTGACTCTGGCCCCTGTGTTTCTCCTGCAGAGCCTGAGCTGGGTCCCCACCCTGGAAGACCAGAACCGAGGGAACAGATGGAAGAGAAACAGCAGGTTTCAGGAAAGACAGAATAACCTGCAAAGGACAATGATAGAACAGGTGAAAACCAAAGAAGGGGAGAATAAGGACAAACTGGGCCAGAAGCCTCAGGGGAAATGGCAATGGGCCTATGATCATTGAACCACTTGAGGAGCAGTGCAAGCTAAGCAGTGGGGACTGAGAGAGAAACTTACTTCACAGGAGTCTCCTGACCCCAGACAGGCAGAGCCAAAGGGTGGATCAGAGCCGGTTTATAGTGAGGGGCAGCACCAACTCCAAGAAGAGGAGGATGCAATTGTAAGCCCCCGCCCCAGACCCCAGAGCCTCGACCTCCAGGCTGGTATAGCAGTGGATGCTCTTCAGGTCAGTGTGGGTTAGAGGAAAAACCATGCTTGGAGAAGGGTTGGGAATGTCTGTTCTTTCATCAAACAGCTCTGCCCTAGGTCATGTGCCAGAGTAAGTGTTCCTTGCCAGTATATGAAGGAGTGATACTTATACTATTCCTCTGCACTTTCAGTTGAGGTCTCTATATGATATGAGTATTTTACTGGGTGTTTAATTTTCTCTACACTGTGTTAAGCACTTGGGGTTCAAATAATGTTTCCCCAAGGAACTCAAGCCCATGAGAGAAAGAACACAAAGACATGATTTCAAGAAAATATAGTAGTTCTCTGAAAGTGGGGTGTCATGGCAGCCCAGAGGATGGGAGTGTAGGTTAAGACATTGCTCCTAATGACAAGGGGAACCATAAGAGAAATTCTTCAGAGTAGTCCTGTTTCTCCTCCAGTGTTCCACAGATGATCCTGGTGCATGACTGGTGTAGAGCGGGGGCCCTACAGGTGTAGGAAGGGGACTTGCTGCATCTTGGGAAAAATTATTGCATCCCTGGTGGGACATTTTAGAGTGGAATGTCAGTGATTGGATTGGATATCGGTAGTCAGTTTTATTCTACCTTCAGTGAACACTGCTGAGAACTTCCTTAGTGCCAGACCCTAAGCTGGGATCAGATGAACACAGAGATGAGTAGAATACGATCTCGGCTTTCACAGAAGTCTCAGTCTAGTGACTAGCGTGTTATGAGAAGTGTAGTGATGGTGGCTTCATTAGAGCAAGTGGTTCATGCTACATTGAGATGACCTCAGTGGATGGCCTGGTCCTCCTTCTGGTTGTTATCAACAGCTGGATGACTTGGCATTTGGACTCAGATATTATACTTGGAGAATTATACACTTTTCAATATAAACAACTTGAAAGAAAAAATAATAGGGATTTAAAAATTAAGACTTGACTAGAAAACTCACCTGACCTTCTCTTTTTTAGCCATGAGTTCAAGTTCCTCTTTGGCATTACTCAGTTCTTTTTCCAGCCCTGCCACTGTGTTCAAGTCTCCTAAAATGAAAACAGACTGCTAGTTTTAATAGCTATTAACATAATGTGATATTGTCTGCCTCCTTTGAGTCATTTACTGAGGACATATTCCAATCATAAGAAAAAAATAAAACCTACACACTGATTATTCTTTGTAGCATTATTTATGATAGCAAAATACCACAATCATCCTGCATGCTATAAAGAAAAGATTGAATGTAGTATATTCACAGATGGAACTATATACTGCTGTAAAAAAGGAATAAGGATGATCTTTATATGGAATGATTTTGACATCCTGAGACTATGTCAAGGAAAACAAGCTACATGCTCAAGAATACATATAAGGTATTAGATTTTATATTAGGAAAATGGGGAGTAAGAATACACATATACACATTACACAGACACAGATGATTCATTTGCTTATTTTTGCAAAAAGATCTGTAGGAAGAATAACCCAGAAATGAAACTGGTAACCTTCAGGAGATGAGTGGAAACAGGAGAGAGGAGATAGGGAATGAGATGGGACATCTGAGTATATCATTTTATATACTGGAGTTTTGAACTGTGTTAATGTTTGTTAATATGTAAGTCAGCTTAACAATTAATGGGAGATAAAAAACCTAAAATTAAATCCTAAAAGAAACAAATGAATCTATATAGTAAATAGATAATAAAACCACACAGAAGATAATAAAACAAATCCAAATAATTTTTGAACTCACTAACTGAACACTATCAGTGCAAAATACCCTAAGGATAAAAAAGAATTACAAAAATACCTTCAGGATAAAAGGAATTACAAAAAAATGCAAACATTACATAATATATTTACTGTTGATAGTGGTTAAGTATGCAGTAATTCTGAAAGAACTTTTGCATATTATTCTGCAAATGTGTAAATATTTTGAAATATATTGATGTTATAAGTAACCAGGGCTCTCAAGGAGATATAAATATGAAATGAAGGAAAAAAGAACATATATTGTTAAATTAGAATTACAGAAATCAGTATCAAATCTTCATATGTATACAAATACATACATATATACTTAAAAATATTCACTGCTAGCTCCATTCACTTAAAAGGGCCTAGAAGCAAAAGGAATTCATGTAGCAATGAAGATATCTTGTAGCCAGATCACAGTTTGTCAATGCCATTACCCACCAAAAGGAACCAGGGAGCTCTTTAGGATAATGACTGATTCTGGAACAGCGTCAGATAAAGTAAAAGGTAATCACAGAACATCTTATTGTGCCACAAACTAGGAAAGTGCAAAAAACAGAAATGAAACAAACCAAAAAAACTGATGGGGATATGACAAAGGGTCAGAGAAACATCTTGATGAGGTTCCCACTGACCGAATCTGGGTTAATCTGAGGAGTAAAGGAAATAATGGCCTAAATCAATAATATAATGATTTTTAAAAATCCATATGGATAAAAACAAATGGGGTACAGAGATAGGGAAAGGACAGCTCTTCTTTATAAAATAATATCCACAAATAAAGAAGAAATTTTACAAACAGAAAATTATAATTTTTTTTTTTTTGAGACTGAGTCTCATTCTGTTGCCAAGGCTGGTGTGCAGTGGGGCAATCTTTCTGCCTCCTGGATTCAAGAGATTCTCCTGCCTCAGCCTCCTGCATAGCTGGGATTACACGCATGTGCCACCACACCCGACTAATTTTTGTATTTTTAGTAGAGACGTAGTTTCATCATATCAGCTGGGCTGGCCTTGAACTCCTGAGCTCAAGTGACCCACTCTCGTGGGCTTCCCAAAGTGCTGGAATTAAAGGCATAAGCCACCATGCCCAGCCCTGAAAAATACACTGTTTTTAAGCTATCAATGGAAGAGTTGGTTCAAGCAAGGTTCAAATGATACTACAGCCACTGAGTGAATGATTGTTGGAAAACAGAACTGTCAACATCTCAAATTCAGCCAGCAGATTACTTACATCTAAAGGGGAAATTGAACCTTTTACAATGGAGAGATTTGGCAGCTACAACCTTAACCAAATGACTAAATTTAGTATCACTAAGGATGATACAAACTGATTATCATGCACTGATGTGGTGCACTAATAAAGATGTCATTGAGGCTCACACCTGTAAACCCAGCACTTTGGGAGCTGAGGCAAATAAATCATTTAAGGCTAGGAGTTCCAGACCAGCCTCCCCAACACAGTAAAACCGCATCTCTAAAAAAAAAAAAAAAAAAAAAAAAAAAACAAGACAAAACAAAACAAACTAGCCAAGCATGGTGATGCATGCCTGTAGTTCCAGCTCCACTTTGGGAGGCCGAGGTGGGAAGATCACTTGAACCTGGGAAGCAGAGGTTGCAGTGTACTGAGATGGCGCCACTGCAATCCAGCCTGGATAATGAAGATTCTGTCTCAATTTTAAAAAAGGGGGGGGAGGGGAGTGAGGAGAGGGGAAAAGTCATCCATATGGCATTTCTGCCAAAAATGTTTAACTGGAATCTAACCATGAGAAAACAGTCATAGCTAAACAGGAATATTCGCAGTCCTGAATTCTTCAGAAATGCCAGTCTTGCTAAAAAGAAATAAAAGCTAAACAACTGTTCCACATTAGAGAGTAAGAGACATGACAACTAAGCACAATGCATAACCCTTGGGTTGGGGGAAACCAAAGTAGCTATAAAGAACATTATTGGGACAAAAGGAACTCTGAATGTGGACTGCGTATTAGATACTAAGCCTATATCAAGGTTAAATTTTCTGAGTGTGATAATTATATTGTAGCTATGTACGGGAATGCTCTTGTTCTTAGGAAATACTTGCTGATGTACACAGCATAAAGTGTCATGATTTCTGTAGGAAATTCTCCAATGGTTCAGAAAATACATCCATATATGTGTACATACAAAGAAATAAGGCAAATGTGGCAGAATGTTAATAACTGGTCTCAATAAACATGTATATGAGTATTCACTATACTATTCTTGCCCCTTTTCTATAGGTTTGAAATTTCCAAAATAAAAAAATTAGAGAAAAGTACACTTTTTTAAAAAGGCAAATAAAGAATAAATAAAACAAATCCAACATTATTTTACTCTTTGATTTGTATAAAAATTTCAAACTAGAGAATGACTATTCTAAGACTTTTCTAAGCCATCCCCTGAATGGGGCTAGGCTTGGCAAATAACTCAATGTACACTGCCTCCCCTTCCTAACAGTTTAATGTAGGTGATGGCAAGTTACACCCAGTGGCCCCAGACCTGAAGATACCTTGGAAAAGCTGTCAGCACTTGGCTGTGCAGGATTGGAACCACCACTGCCTGCATTTCTGAATCCTTGCAAAACTATCTGAAAAGGAGAATAAGGACAGACCTTCTCTGGGCCAGATTGTGACCCCAAAGTAATAACCTCAACTCAACATAAGGTAAGGACAGTTCTTCAGCCTTTCAGAGGAATTCCAAACTTATTTTTTCCATTAAGGTAGGAAGAGAAAAGAATCTTAGTCAAACCTATTAATACAAAGATACAGAAAACAAAATCACTGAATGAAATGAAATTTCATACTCACCTAATGCAGATCTGGGTATGCTGGCATCTTCTTTGGCAGTCAAAAAAGTACTATCATCTATGAAAGTATCTGCACTGGACCCTAAATAAAACTGGGGGATTTAGAAAGATGCAGGAACTATGATCACAATGACAGCACTGAGAATATTCTCACAATTTTATATCAAAATTATCAAACTTACACCTCAGAAGTAAAAAGGAAATGCATTCAGCATGAATTATCTAAGTCTATACTTCTTATTTGATCAGTCTGTTCTCCAAGAGCAGGGGCAATGGAGGGAACTTGGGACATCATGGAGGGAACTTCAGCTCGTGGGTTAGAGATGGGTGCTTGGGACATCATGGAGTCTTTCCCTCCCAAATACTGGTGCAGGCCCTGTAATTCTGAATTTCTTTCCGTTAAGGCTTCCACCATCTTCTCTGCAGCAATCTAGTAAGAGGAAATCACAAAAAAAAAAACATTAGAAAGATATTCTAGTAAAACAAAATTTTTGTTCTAGTATTATTTCTTTTTTCTTCTTTTTTTTTTTTAATAAAGATGGGGTTTTACCATGATGGCCAGGCTGGTCTTGAACTCTTGACCTCAGGTGATTCACCCACCTCGGCTTCCCAAAGTGCTAGGATTACCGGTGTGAGCCACCCTGCCTGGCCCTGGTATTATTTCTTAAAAGTCAACCATTTGTAAACAAGCAAACCAACAAAACAGTGGGTTCTTAGGAAATTGTTTCCCTGCTTTCAGTTTACAGGGAAAAATGCAGTTGAAGTGAATGGAAAGAAAGTCTCATAGGCAGAAAAAACTGAATTTAACACATTTGTAACAAATAAGAAAAAGAGAATCTGATGTAGGTTTTGCTAGAACCAGGCTAAGGTGTTAAGATTCTGGAATTAAGATACCAGTTGTCTTTCTTCTTGGACAGCTGTTTCTTAGGGCTGTATTGCTCTTCAAACATTTGTGTGGTTTGCTCCCTTCAGGTCTTTGCCAGATGACACCTTCTCAGGTTGGCCTTCCCTGCACATCCCATCCAAAACAGCAATCTCATTGGCCAAATGGTAAAAGCTTTCAGGTACAAGATGAGTATGTAGTTTTCTTTCTGAGGTATAATAAAGACTAATTCTACCAAATCATGAACAGTTTAAAAAGAAAACTTAAAGATGCTAGCCTCTTGCCAGACTTAAATAATTTAGAATAATTTTGTTAGATGTATTTGAGGAACAATTTCTGATGCACACAGGAGGACTTTTCTAACAAGACATGTATTTACTTCAGTGGGGCCAACAACCAGAGGAGTGGAGTATAATCCCTTTACAAGATAAGAAAATGTAAGAAAATATTATGGGGTGAAATAACATAGGCAAGAAAGAGTCTTTCTTCCTCTAAAAACTAAGGGGATTCTGAGCTACTGTCTTTGAAATGCAGCACAAGTCAACTAAGAGTCTTTAGATTTGAGGAGAAAACACATAGAAATGAGAAAAGTTAAGAATTTACCCCTGGCCAGGGCTTGGTGGCTCATGCCTGTAATCTCAGCACTTTGGGAGGCTGAGGTGGGTGGATCACTGGAGGCCAGGAATTGGAAATCAGCATGGCCAAATGGTGAAACCTCATCTCTACTAAAAACACAAAAATTAGCTGGGCATGGTGGTGCATGCTTGTAATCCCACCTACTTGGGAGGCTGAGGCAGGAGAATTGATTGAACCCAGGAGGCCTGGGTTGCAATGAGCTGAGATCATGCCACTGCACACCAACCAGGGTGACAGATGAAGATGCCACCTCAAAAAAAAAGTAAGTAAAAAAAAATTTACTTCTGAAATACTGTGAAAGTAGTATACCCCAAACTGTCATGAGATAATTCATTCTCTCATCATGACCTTTGAAAAATACAATCCTTTTTTCCTCTTAAGATAACTCAGATTTAACAAAAACTAAGAGTAAACATGTCGAGTATAAGCTTTCTCATACCTTCGCTGAAAATGCAAAGTTATCACTCTAGTCTTGATAATTTATAATCAAAATCAAAACACTCCACAACCCCTACTCCTCCCTCTCAAAATGATCAGATTATCAAGGAAAAGAAAACGTATGTAATGAGACTAACGGATACATGTATTGTTTAGGCACCCTTCCAAATGTAAAATTTTCAAAACAATTTTTCATACTTTGATGATTAATATAAAACTATGGTCTAAGGCCAGGCACAGTGGCTCACACCTACAATTCCAGCACTTTGGGAAGGTAAGGCAGGATGATTTCTTGATCCCAGGACTTCGAGACCAGCCTGCACAAATAGAGACCCCCATCTCTAAATAAATAAGTAAATAAATAAAACTGTGGTCTAGGAAATAAATTGAAGGAAAGAAACTAACAGAGTTGACCGTAAAATATATAAACATACACACATCTATAGTCTGCAAATGTTCCCTGTTTGCAGACTATAAATGCACTATGTGATACTTTTCTACACACATCCATAGTCTGCAAATGCCTCCTGTTTGCAGACAATAAATGCACTATGTGATACTTTTCTACACACATCCATAGTCTGCAAATGCCTCCTGTTTGCAGACGATAAATGCACTATGTGATACTTTTCTACACACATCCATAGTCTGCAAATGCCTCCTGTTTGCAGACGATAAATGCACTGTGTGATACTTTTCTACACACATCTATAGTCTGCAAATGCCTCCTGTTTGCAGACTATAAATGCACTGTGTGATACTTTTCTGCTAAGCGCATTAGTCCTTACTTGGCTTTCCTGCTCCCTGGAGTTCACGGACTGAAGCAGGCCTTGAATCTCCACTTCGTGTTCCACCACTTGTTTGTTTTGATCACTCAGAAGGTCCTGCAGCATCCTTTCCTTTCGCTGTAGACACTGGCACAGCTCCTCCATTACCTCACTCCACCCTGGTCCAAGTTTGCAGAGCAATGTTGCACTAAGATCCTAATACAGAAGGGACACTATAAGTTTCTGGGGAAAAGAACTGCCTCTAGTAAATAGCAAAAGGCTTAAAAGACTATCACAGAAGAAGGAGCCATGAGATTCTTCAAAATAAGTATCATGTTTTATTCACTTTTATTTTACCAGGCCCAGAACACAGAAGTCTCTAAATACATGACCCAGATATGAATACTAAAAATAGAAAAGACTATCTCTAGTGGCCACTTATGTACCTTTTATTTTCTGAAATAAGTCTTTATCCTATTTGTTCAGGGCATGTAACAATTGATGTTAGATGAGGATAAATGGACACTCAGTTCATTTACTTATTTTTTCCCAGTGTAACCTTAGAGAAGGAAGCACAAAACAATAAGCTGAAAGGAATACTAAACACTGTATTTGCTATCATAGTGATGGTTTCAATTTCTGTACTACCCAAAGGGACATGGTGAAGGAAACGGAGGAGCCATACTGCCTAGGTTACTGGATCTGCTACTTATTAGCTATGTTAGCTTGGACAGGGTAC
Source organism: Leontopithecus rosalia (assembly GCA_028533165.1). Lineage (NCBI taxonomy): Eukaryota > Metazoa > Chordata > Mammalia > Primates > Cebidae > Leontopithecus > Leontopithecus rosalia. Next base: position 58,467 of record CM052665.1, read on the forward strand.
TTAGCTTCAAAAGTCTGTATCCTCCTCTGTAAAACAGGGATAATAGTATGTGCCTCATGGACTTGTGTGTAGAAAACACAATATAATAGTTGCGCCCTGGCAATGCTTCAGTAAAGTGAGAGAGAAGGAGAGAGAATATGTGCATTTATGTACGAACAAGAATTGGAAATAAATCAGAAGTATGTGAACAGAAATCAATATTCACCGGCTCGCCTCACAAAGTTTGTATTACAAAAGAAAGTAGAAATGCTAAAATCCCTCACTTTCTAATCTACGATGATGGAACTAATGACTGCTATTTTTGGTTTTCTCCCTGCTTATAAAGCAGAATCCCCGGTTTTCAGAAAATGATGGAAGGGGGGTATGCTTCAGGCTTAGAGTACAAGTGGGAGAGGAACACCAAGTCAGAGATAGGTTTTGCTCTTACCTGCACAGTAGCTTCATTGGAGGAGAGCAGTCTCTGTAAGTCATGATCTCACTCTCTCACAGCAAGACGAAACCGATGCAGTTCTTTTTCTTTCTCTTCTAGAGCAAAGAATTTTTCATCTATACACCACTGCAAGGAAGGGAAGACTCCTAAAGCTCTGTAAGATCCACTATCCTAATCACTCTTATTCAACAAGATGGCACAATAGAAAACCAAATCCCAAAGCAGCAAGTTTAAGTAGACACAAATTTCTGTAATACATAGTAGGCAAAATGATGATACATACCTTCAGAGCAACATCTTTATCATGTATTCGCTGGCAATATTTCTCAAGCAACATTTCATTTGCTTCAAGGGCTTTGTCTGAATTCTCAAACTATTGGAGCTCTTGAAATTCCTCAGACCAAAAAAGTTGCTTTGATTTCTTTATCCAAGATTAACTAAATTGCCAAGTTATTTGTTAGTCATTCCCGACAAAAAAAAAAAATAGCAAGATGCAGCTGGGCGGTGCTTCAGGCTGTAATCGCAGCACTGTTGGTAGGGGGTGGGGGGAGGTGGATCACGAAGTCAGGTGTGTTCGAGACCAGCCTAACCAACACAGTGAAACCGTCTCTACTGAAAATACAAAAATTAGCTGGGCGTGGTGGCGCGTGCTTGTAATCCCAGCTACTCCGGAGGCTGAGGCAGGAGAATCACCTGAAACTGGGAGGCGGCCGTTGCAGTGAGCCGAGGCTGGAGTCTCGAGTACTCCAGCCTGGCAACAGAGTGAGACTCCATCTCAAAAATTAAAAATAAGATGAAATCACTCTCTTCAAAAGTAACAAGTTTAGCAGAGATAACAGACATAGAAATTGTTAACTATTCTGCAACACACAACAGACACAACCACGGAATTCACTGCTCTGCAACATAGGCTAAGCGGCTAGGGTAACACAGGATGCACTGGCTAACTCTGCCTGCAGGTGTCAGTAAAGACCTCACAGAGGAGGTAACATTTACAGTGAGTCTTCAACAGAGGACTAGGATTTCGCAGGTGAACAACGGAGAGGAAGGTATGTTAAGTCACAGAAAAAAATTAAGCACACTGTGCATACAATGAAAAAATTGTACATTCAGCGAAATGTAGTGGATTCCATGAGACTGAAGCGTACAGTAGGTGGCAGAACCAGTCTCTTCTTAATGCTCCATTTTCCCTTAAAACTTTTATTCTGTCATCAAAATCACTCTAAGTTTCTGTACAGTTTGCCTTCATCTATGAAACTGAGAGCAGTAGCCTAATCTTTTGCCTTCCCAACACCCAGAAAAGCGTTTGACTCACAGAGGTGCTTAATGACTATTTTCTGAATATTGTCTTTATAAAAGACTTCTTAAGTCAGGGCTATATGTACTATTTCTTACACTTGCTGGTAAGCATCTTAATTCACAAATTATATTTTCTATTTATTTTAAATCCTCCTGATTCCCAACTCTCAATTTTTTCCATGTAGCAGGCACTCAACACAGGTGCATTAATATCTTAAAATTATAGAAACAAATTTCAGACTTCTATGGGCCTAGTTTTCATTGAAATGTAAACTCACCTGAAGCAACTGCTCCTTGTGACTCGGACCATGGTTTAGGGGCTGGACGTTTCGTACCTGGCTTCAGACCTCAGTGTATATTTCAGTCTCCTGGGCACTAAGGGTGCTGGCTCTTATTCTGCAATTCTGCCTGTAGCTGCGGCGTTGGCAGTCGGCGGCGCTTGCCACGAGGTCAGCGAAGCCCGGTCACCTGCGGCGAGGTCGGCGCGACTGGAGTGTCCGCGGCGCCCTCGGCGGCGTCCCAGGCGCCAACAGCGTCAGCGGCGTCAGAAGCGTCCATGGTGCGTCGGAGGCATCTACGGTGCGTCGGCGGCGTCCCAGGATGGCATCGGCGCGTCGGGTGTGTCCGGGGCAAGGTAGGCGCATCAGGGGCATCCACGCGCGGTCAGCGGTTCCGTGGCTCCTCAGTCGCTGACAGCGTCGGTAGCGTAGGCGGCGTGGTAGGCGCGTCAGGGGCGTCCACGGCGTGGTCAGCGGTTCCGTGGCTCCTCATAGCTGACAGCGTCAGTAGCGTAGGCGGCGCGTCAGGGGCGTCAGCGGCGCGGTCGGCGGTTCCGTGGCTTCTCAGTCGCTGACAGCGTCGGTAGCGTACGCGGCGCGTCAGGCGCGTCAGGGGCGTCAGCGGCGCGGTAGGCGGTTCCGTGGCTCCTCAGTCGCTGACAGCGTCGGTAGCGTAGGCAGTGTGGTAGGCGCGTCAGGGGCATCCACGGCGCGGTCCGCGGTTCCGTGGCTCCTCAGTCGCTGACAGCGTCGGTAGCGTACGCGGCGCGTCAGGCGCGTCAGCGGCGCGGTAGGCGGTTCCGTGGCTCCTCAGTCGCTGACAGCGTCGGTAGCGTACGCGGCGCGTCAAGCGCGTCAGGGGCGTCAGCGGCATCTGCGGCGTGTCGGGGACGTCCACGACGCGGCCGGCGGCGTCCAAAGGGTCTGTGGTGCGCCGGCGGCGCCAGGTTAAGGTTTACTGGGACGTCCATGCAGCGTTTCCGAGGTAAGTGCGGCTGTGGGGCTGGACGACAGCCGGGATCTGCACTGAGCGTTTGAGCGTTAGTAGGGTGTCAAGGTCGGGGGGGGTCCACCCAGCCTTTCTGAGGTGACGGCCAAGCCGGGAGAGCGGTGAGCCTGGGACCCGCGGCGCACGGCTGGGTCGCTGTGCGCGCCGGGGGCCTGCACACTCTTGCTGTGCCAGCGGGGCGGGCGCGCCGGGCCCCCAGAACACCTCACTTCCCTGCTTGGAGTCCTGCCTGCAGTCCGGCCGCAGCCTTGCTCTCGCGGGCTCCGGGGAAGAAACTCACGGGCGGGTCTTCCTGCGGCATCCCAGGGGTGAAGGGATGGGGCGCCTTCAGGGGCACATCCTCCTAGACCTGGTGGAGGACACTGATCCTTTGCCGCATCTTCGAGGCCAGAAATCGGTTCCCTCTGGGGACCTGAGGGGCGACAGATGTCAAGCCCCAAATGTGCAAAGTTGGGGTCTTCACTGGCCTCCAGGATTCCGCACCTGGCGCTGTCTCCAGCCTGGGGTGGGCAAGCCAGGCGTGCCAGGTCCAGGATGCACTAGAGGAGCGTTTGTAGCCGTCGCTGAATCGCCCCAGGACTAGCGGGGCAAGCCTCAAATTAACGGCAGCATTTCCAGTAGGTTGGATTGTGGCGCTGCTGTTCGCTCCAAAGAGTTGCGGTGGTTTCCCTGTGTCTGCCTGGGGAGCCTCTCAGATCGTCTGGTTTGGCATCCTCTCACAGAAGAGTTAAGCAAGACTTCTGGAATGCTTTCCTGGCTTCCCTCTGTCTTTTGCTGGTAAAGCTGCTTTCAAGAGGAAGTCTTTTCTTGCAGTGCTACCCTTTCTTTGACTCCCAGTACTTGACGAAGTTAAAGAAAAGTAATCTGCTGGTAGTTTTTAATCTTTGTTCTCAGCTGATATGCGTTAGTAGCTTTCTTTTGTTTTTAAATTTTGTTGGTAAAATTTCACCTGTGAACCAGAAGCTCATTTTTTCTATTCTAAAATGCTAGCTTTAAGATTTCTGAGAACTTTGTGTCAAAGAAATGTTGGAAGAGTTACTGAAGTCTACAGAAGAAGCTCACAATTTTAAATGTGCAGGTGGTCCCGGGGTGGTGGATCACACCTGTAATCCCAGCATTTCCGGACGACAAGGTGAGCAGATCAGTTGAGCCCGGGAGTTCCAGACCAGTCTGGGCAACGTGGCAAAACCCTATCTCTACTGAAAATACAAAAATTAGCTGTGTGTGGTGGTGTGTGCCTGTAGTCCTAGCTACCCGGCAGGCTGAGATGGGAGGATCACCAGAGCCTGGGAGGTTGAGGTTACAGGGAGCCATGATCATGCCAGTGCACTCATGCCTGGATGGCAGAGTGAGAGCCTGTCTCAAGAAAAGAAAACAAAATACAGATAATGAATTTACACTAAGTAAATTTCACCACAAATCAAGAAATAGAACATTACTAGATTGGCATGGCATTGTTGGTTTTAGAGAGGTATGTGAATGACAAAACTTTATCAGTTATTGCTGATCATTTTCACAAAGTGGTTGTGCTTTTTAGCAGGGAATATTCTGGTTACCCTGCATCTTTGCTTATGCTTGTCAATTTAAAATTATTTTGCCATTCTAGTAGAGGTGCAGTAATATATCAGTGTAGTTTCATTTTGCATTCTCCTGGTATTGAGATTGAGTATTTTTTGTTGCCATTTATATGTCCTCTTTTGTGAAGTGCCTGTTCAATCTTTGTATCCTGTTTTCATTGATATGCTTGTTTTTCTGTTGATTTATAATACTTTATTCTGGATGTGTGTCCTTTCTAGGATATATATGTATTATATGTATTACATTTCTCTATTTCTCAAACTGTAGCATGCCTTTTCAGTCTTTTAATGGTGTTTTTACATGAATGGAGATTCTCCAGTTTTTTTTTTCTTTTTGAGACAGGATCTCATTCTGTTGTTCAGGCTGGAGTGCGGTGGCACAATCACAGCTCAGTGCAACCTCCACCTCCCAGAAGTGATCCTCCTGCCTGAGCGCCGAAGTAGCTGGGACCTACAGGGGAGCACCATTGTGCTCAGCTCTTTTTTGTTATTTTTAGTAGAGATTGGGTTTTAACACGTTGCATAGGTTGGTCTGGAATTCCTGGGATCAAGTGATAGACCTGCCTCAGCCTCCGAAAATATAGGGATTAACAGGCATGAGCCAGTGTGCCCAGCCTGAGTTTCTTAATTTTAATGAAATTATACTTGATCAAACTTTTCCTTTATGGTGACTGCTTTTGGTGTCCTGTTAATCAATGCCTAACCTGAGAATATGAACACATTTTTCTGTGTTAACCTCATAGCAACTTTATTTTAGTTTATGCTGCCACCACCGCCCCCCCACCCCGCCCCATAGGCTCTCACTCTGTTGCCCAGGCTGGAGCACAGTAGCATAATCTCAGTTCACTGCAACATCCACCTCCTGGCTCAAGGGATCCACCTCAGCCTCCTGAGTACCTGAAACTATAGGCCTGTGCCACCATGTCTGGCTAATTTTTGTATTTTTTTGTAGAGATGGGGATTCAGTGTTTTCCCAGGTTGGTCTCGAGCTCTTGGACTCAAGTAGTCTGCCCTCTTCAGCCTCCCAGAGTGCTAGGATTACAGGTGCTAGCCACCTCACCCAGGCAGGATTCACTTTTTACTACACGGATGTGACTGCTTGATGCAGCATCATGTATTGAAAAGACTATCTTTGTCCTTCTGCGATGTGTAGCACTTCTTTTCATAAATTGGATGGCTGTATGCTCATCTGATTGATGAAATCAGTGTGGTTCTGTTTCTGGACCAACCTGGGCAACAGAGCAAGATCCAATCTCTACAAAAAATAATAAATGATAAAGAAATTATAAAATTTTTAAGTGGGTAGAGCAGATGGAGTCATAGGTGGTAATTTATAAATGATTGTCAATTTCTTGGCTACATACAGGTGTTGGTAAGTCAGATCTGTTGGGAGCGCAGGCAACATGTATTAAGTGAATTATATGGTGTTCAGAATGATTGCTAGATGTTCATTGTGACTTCAATTAGGTGTTATTTGTGCCTCACAGAGCTACAGGTTTTATTCTTTCATTTATTTATTTGTCTTTAAAATTTTTTACAATCTTCCTTTCAAGGCAGTACCACTTTTATACTTAATTGTTCTTAGGTATACTTAATTACCAGGAAAATTTTATGGATCATATCTAACTGTTAAGCCACTTAAAGGGCTGATGTGATGTCATGTAGACGATAGGGTTCTACATAATAGTTTCAGGAGTATATCGATTAAATTGTTTCTTCTTCTTTTTTTTTTTTTCTTGAGACAGGGTCTCATGCTGTTGCCCAGGCTGGAGTGCAGTGGTGTAGTGGTGTGATCATGACTCACTGCAGCTTTGACCTCTCAGGCTCAAGCAGCCTCCCACCTCAGCCTTCTTAGTAGCTGAGACTACAGGCATGCACCACCATGCCTGGCTAATTTTGTATCTTTTGTATGCAGGGTCTTCCTGTGGTGCCCAGACTGATTTGAAAGTCCTGGGCTCAAATGATTCTCCCACCTTGTCATCCCAAAGTGTTGGGATTACAGGTGTGAGCCATCACACCTTGCCATTTTAGTTTTAATAATTTTGTATTTTTCTAATTTAGAATATTTACGAAGTCTATTATTTATGAATATAAGATTTATTATTTTGTATGTGTTTCATCTCATTTTAATATAAGTTCTTGGAAATTAGAGATCTTATCTCTTATTTACTACTTATTTACTACTCAGTACTTGACCTTGCTTGGTATGAAACAGATATTGAATAAATAGTTGTTAAATGAGTGAATGAACCATATTCAAAAATTCTCCAAGTATCACTGCGTTCACCATCTAACAAATAAAATAGCTTGTCTAGAATAGAGTCACAGTTAGCCTGCCATAAAAGGAAATGTCAATGAAAATCAGTCTTTGTATGTGTAGCTGCTAAGACTTGGGGGCTTCTGTTACTGCAGCATAAACTAGCAAAGATCACTGAGATGGCAGATAGAATATACATATATAAATAGACCAGGTAGACCAGTAGATGAGATTCCAAAGATAGTTCAATCAGCATTAACTAACCACACCCACAGTCTCTTAATTTCCTAACAGAAAGAATGGAATTCCTGCTCACTAAGCTCTGCCTTAAATAGTACTTACTTTGTGAAAACTTCTCTGATTACTCAAGTATTTAATCAGGACCTTTTTTTTTCCTCCTGCAGGTTGGAGCACAGTGGTGCCATCATAGCTCACTGTAACCTCTAACTCAGGGCTCAAGGAATCCACCTGCCTCAGTCTCCCAAGTAGCTGAGACTGCACGTGTGTGCCACCATGCTTGGCTAATTTTTTATTTTCAGAGACAGGGTCTTACTGTGTTGCCCAGGCCGATCAGGACTGTTGATTGCGTACGACAGAAACCCAACCAACTCTAGTTACCTACCACCTTTCAGTCTGCTCCTTTATCAGTCTTCCGAGTCTCAACAAATGGCAGTTTTATCTTCCACGTTGTCCAAGCCCCAAATCTTAATGTTAACCTTGATTTCTCTCTTTTATGTCATAGCCCATATGAAGGCAAATCATGTTCAGACCCAGGCGGAGATTTCCACTGACCCAGGCTCTCACCAGCACATTGTCCTTTACTGTCCTCCTGAGGCTGTCTGGAGCTTCAGTGCTGTGTGCTCTGGGCCTCCACGCTGGGGCACCACTGACTCCTGCTGTCCAGGGCTTCCAATGGACTCTCCGAGGCACTGATGTAGAATCTTCCCCATTTGGTGCACCAAGAGCAGCCTCACATGGTGTGGGCTGACATGAAGAGCTGCCAGATCTAACAGGTAAAAATCATGAGGCACTGCCAGCTGGATGGGGTCAGAGTCCTCTCTCTATTATGACTCAGATGAGAAGGGAAGATTCCATAGGCCCTAAACATCACAGCATGGCCAGCATGTGCCGCCCACGACCTGCAATGCATGGTCAGGTGGAAGTTACTTGACTTCAGGAGAGGATGGTGCTCTCTTCAGGCCTTTTTCTCAGTGGCTAGATCTACATCCCTCTCCTCTCTCTTCCACAGTCACCCCCCCAGTCTCCATCCCCATTTCTTTGTCTGTTTCTACCTTGCTGTTCCCTTTCACCTACATTCTCCTCTTCAACTTTCATGGTTCACCCCCTCCCTGTCCACTCACATTTCCCCAACTAAGGCCCCTGCACTGTCCTGTGTGGGGAGATATGTGTGATTTTAGACAGTGCCTTCTAAATATGTCCAGGATGGGGAAACATGGCTCAGCTGCCAGTATAATGGTTTCAGAGAGTGGCCACTTTTGAAGGCCTTTCACATCTCCCATTCTAGAATCATGTAGAACTTAAAATTGATGGGCCACTGTGGAATTCTTGGTTCCTCAGGACCTTGTGGTGGATGCCTTCTTTCACTGAGCATTCACATGGTGGTTATTAGGTGCCAGGCCCTGCTCTGGGCTAGGGGCGCCACAAACAGTAAATATCAGGTCACTACCCCATGGAACCCACCACTGCAGGCTTCAAGAGGGGGAGAAAGAAAGCAGGGTGGCCTCTGTGTGTCCTTCTCTTATGGTCACCTGCCAGGTCCTGGGGGAGTGGGAGCCAGTGCGAGGAGAGAAGCCCAGTGAGAAAGGCAAAGGGACGATGTCAGACCCAGGGGCTAAGACTCCCAACTGTAGCTGGGTAGCTTCTGGAGTGGACAAGGAGCTGCAGGGAAGGTTGTGAGCTGGTGTTCTAGGGTTCACTGTCCCAACTCATTCCTGTGAGTCCCATGCCAGAACTTGGTCCAAAGGGAAGACTCCATGTCTCTAACGACAGCAGGCAAGAGACAGAAAGTGTTTCAGAGAAACAGAAAGGATCGTATGCCATGGAAACAGTATATGGTTTTATAGCAGCGTGTCTCTCTCTCTTAACTAGTTAGCATGTTCCTGTTAATGGAAAATATTGGTGGTGTAAGTTCCCCTGGATCTTCTCATCTTCATGTAAGTTTGTCTGTTCCCCCATTTCTCCCTTCTTTCCTTCTTTTCCTTCCTTCCTGAGTTTTCTGATCAGGGTCATGATCAGAATATCAGGTATTCCCATTCCCCAGGAATGGCCTGGGGATGCTTTTTCTCTAGAGCTCAAGCTTTTATTCCAAGTTCACTGCAGATATTAGAAAAAATTTCTATTCTTGTTCATGGGGACTGAGGGCCCTTTTTCTGTGCTGGCTGTCAGTCAGGAGACACTCTGCCTTCAGAGGCTACCTGCTTTCCTCTTTACCTGTCTTTTCCATCTTTCAACCAATCACATCTCATGGAGTCCTTCTCAAGCTCCTCCCTTCTCTGACTTCATCTTCTCCAACCAGCCACAGAAAGCTCTGTCACCTATGGAGTGATGTGATTCGATCCAGTTCATGCAGGTAACCTCATCATCTTCAAGTCATGTAACTGTCATATAACAACGTAATCACAGGAATGGTGTCTCATCACCTTAACAGGCTTCAGAGACAAGGGTATGGCATGTTTGGGGACTATTTCAGAAATTCCGTCTACCACAGTTGGACAGTCACATTCCCCCATCTGTGAAATGCCTTTACCCTCTCCCCTAAAGTTTCCAAATTTCATGTCGTTAAAGCATTAGTTCAACGTGAAAAATGTCACATAGACCATATCAGATCCAAAGTTTGAAATCTCATCTAAAACTCCCACAAAAGGTGTGGATGATGCTTCTGAGGGAGGGTATCCATTAAGTACAGATCCTTGACATAGTTTCCTTACCTCCATCGACCTGTGAAATTGAACAAACTGCTTATCTGCTCCTAATGTGGAATGGTGGGACAGAAACAGAATAACAATTATAGAGATTCTAGTTCAAAAAGAGGGAACATGGAAGGGAGAAAGAAGTCACCAACCCAAAATAGTTTGGAAGTACAGCTGGGCAAAATCCAGCAGGAGGTTCTTAAGTAGGATCCACATCCTGTGGGACTTTGCCTCTGAGATCTTTGCTCTGCATTTCTTGAAACCATTATCTATCTTATTTTTTCCCCACTCCTTTGGTTCTTCTTTCTCCTCATGGCAGCATCCTCTGCTTAATCCTTTGTCCATCATCCCCAGCAGAATTGGTCAGATACTGCCCATGTCACAGTCCTGACCATCTCCACCAGGAGCTGTCCTTGTGAGCCCATGCTCCTCTGGGACTGTCTTCACTGACCTGACCTCTCTCAGGCATGATTGCTTTCAGCTGACCTGGCTGGCTTAGAAGAAAACCGAAGACTATGGAGTCCCAGAACCATTTTCTGCCCTCTCTATCTCCAGGAGAGGAAGAAACTAACAGGGATCTTCATGGAGAAATGACCCACATGAGGGCCTGGACTCTCCAGCAGTTACAGCAGAGGAAACTCCCTGAGGAAGAACAGAAGACCTGAATGCCCAGACTGGGAAGGCAAGGTTGTGTTAAGCACTATTTAATTCTCATATGCTCCCTGCCCCAATCTACAAGCCAGCGAATGCCAACAGACTGAGAATAAATAATAGGACTATAGAACCATGATAAATACTTGTCCAAAGAAAGGCCCTTTTACTCTGCTTGCAAGGTGAAATTGTATTTGATCCAAAGTTTTCTGAAACGCAGCAGTGAGTTTCTGGAGGGTGAGTTACCTGCTTTGCACAGGGAGGCTGAGGCCAAGGCTTGCATGGTGTATCTGCTGCTACCAGGTGGTGAGGGAGCCTAAGAGAGTCTTAGTCTTTCTGGAGTTGAGTTTTCTCATCAGTAAGGTGGGGGCTTATTGTACCTCTCTGAGGTCCCTTCCTGCTCATTTTACTCTGAGCCCTTGAGGGACTATGATGGTTTTTAACGCTGCCTGGAACTGTAACCTGCGCTCACCTCTCTGGGTCTGACTCCTGACTCTGGCCCCTGTGTTTCTCCTGCAGAGCCTGAGCCGAGTCCACACCTGGAAGCCAAGAACTGAGGGAACAGATGGAAGAAAGAAAGTCACCAGGTTTCAGAAAAGACAGAATAACCTGCAAAGGACAAGTCAATGATAGAACAGGTGAAAACCAAAGAAGGGGAGAATAAGGACAAACTGGGCCAGAAGTCTCAGGGGAAATGGGCAATCAGCGTATGATTATTCAACCACTCGAGGAGCAGGGCAAGCTGAGCAGTGGGGACTGAGAGAGAAACTTACTCCACAGGAGTCTCCTGACCCCAGACAGGGAGAGCCAAAGGGTGGATTAGAGCTGGTTTATAGTGAGGGGCAGCACCAACTCCAGGAGGGGGAGGATGTCACCATGAGCCCCCACCCCAGATCCCAGAGCCTTGACCTCCGGGCTGCCACAGCAGTGGATGCTCTTCAGGTCAGTGCGGGTTAGAGGAAATAACTGCTTGGAGAAGGGTTGGAAATGTCTGTTCTTACACCAAACAGCTCTGCCCTAGGTCATGTGCCAGAGTAAGTGTTCCTTGCCAGTATACGAAGGAATGATACTTACACTATTCCTCTGCACTTTCAGTTGAGGAAGGTCTCTATATGATGAGTCTTTACTGGGTGTTTAATTTTCTCTACACTGTGTTAAGCACTTGGGGTTCAAATAATAATGTTTCTCCAAGAACTCAAGCCCATGAGAGAAAGAACACAAAGACCATATTCTAACTACTACATTTCAAAAAAATATAGTAGTTCTCTGAAAGTGGGGTGTCATGGCAGCCCAGAGGATGGGAGTGTAGGTGAAGACATTGCTCCTAATGACAAGGGGAACCCATAAGAGGAATTCTTCAGAGTAGTCCTGTTTTTCCTCCAGTATCCCACAGAAGAAGATCCTGGCACATGACTGGTGTCAAGCAGGGGCCTACAGGTATAAGAAGGAGACTTGCTGCATCTTGGGAGAAATCATAGCATCCCTGGTAGGACATTTTAGGGTAGAATGTTGGTGATTGGATTGGATATTAGTAGTGAGTTTTATTCTATCTTCAGTGAGCACTGCTGAGAACTTCCTTAGTGCCAGACCCTGAGCTGGGAATCATGAACACAGAGATGAGTAGAATACAATCTCAGCTTTCACAGAACACCCAGTCTAGTGAATAGCAAGTTATGAGAAGTATAGTGATGGTGCCTTCATTAGAGCAAGTGGTTCATGCTGCATATTTTTTTCTCATGGAATCTGGTGTTTATTACATTCAGGGGAGAGGTGAGGTCACTCGGTCCAGTGGTGGTCGCAGTGTGGGGCTGTGCACACGTAGTACAGATGCATGGCGTCCTCAGCCTGGGCACTATGTGACTGGAAGAACACAGCCTCCTTGTGGCCACACTTCTGGCATGGGTGTCCTCAGTCCACGGCAACGTGTGGTCCTGGGACACATCGGCGATAATCTGGGTCAGTTCGTCCACTTCATGCGTGATCTTGTTGACATACATGCAGCTGTTGTCGGCTTCCTGCTGGTAGTCACAGTTCCAGCACGTGTAGAGCAGAATGCGGTTCTCCTTGTCTTCTTTGGGGTATAGCATGTTGTTACTGTGGGAGGGCGAGGTGCCAAGGGGTCAGTCCTGGAGCCATTCCTCACCCCCTTTCCACATCACCCGCTCCCTCAGCCTCACCATTCCTGGCAGAAGCAAATACCCATGAAGCCCGGCTCGTAGGTCCCGTCGGGCTCCTTTTTTTTTGGGGGGGGGGTGCGTCCAGAAACCCCCCCAAGCTAGAAAAGAGTGGGAGCCAATATTCAACATCCTCAAAAAACAGAACCTTCAGCCCAGAATTTCATATCCAGCCAAACTAAGCTTCACAACTGAAGGAAAAATAAAATCTTTTAGGAACAAGCAAGAACTCAGAGATTATATTACCACCAGGCCTGCTTTACAAGAGCTTCTGAAAGAAGCATTACACATAGAAAGAAACAACCAGTATTAGCCTTTCTAAAAATATACCAAAAAGTAAAGAGCACCAACATAAAGAAGAATTTACATCAACGAATGGATAAAACAGCCAGTTAACAACAAATGGCAGTAACCC
>CM052665.1:71986-143121 GCA_028533165.1 Leontopithecus rosalia
GAACAAGCAAGAACTCAGAGATTATATTACCACCAGGCCTGCTTTACAAGAGCTTCTGAAAGAAGCATTACACATAGAAAGAAACAACCAGTATTAGCCTTTCTAAAAATATACCAAAAAGTAAAGAGCACCAACATAAAGAAGAATTTACATCAACGAATGGATAAAACAGCCAGTTAACAACAAATGGCAGTAACCCTAAATTTAAATTGACGAAATCCCCCATTCAAAAGACACAGCCAAAACCCCACGGCATGTTACATCCAGACCCGTTTCATATGCAAGGATACACAAAGACTGAAAACAAAGGGATGGAGAAAGATTTACCAACCATAGGGAGAGCAAAAATAAATAAATAAATAAAAGCAGGAGATGCAAATCTCATATTGGGTAAAATAGATTTTAAAGCAACAAAGATACAGTGGTAAAAGGATCAATGCAACAACAAGAGCTAATGATCCTAACACCCAGATACATAGAGACTTAGATTCAATGAGACAGAAAATTAATAAGGATATCAAGAACTCAAACTCAGATCCGGAACAAGTAAACTTAATAAATATTTCAGAGCTCTCCACTTCAAATACACAAAATATACATTCTTGTCAATACCACATCACACTTACTCATAGGTTTAAATGAAACATTGATTGGTCATTATTAATACCCATTTTTTTCAGAATAAAGCAATATTTCCATTCACCCTCCCTCTTTCTTTTCCTCTTTCTTCCTCTCCTTTACTCATTTTTTTTCTTTCTTTCCTTCTCTCAAAAAAAGAAAGAAATCAACTTGTAAACCTCTAGATCCAGGTCGGCAATATCTCTCTCATTGCTTGATTTCCTTCCTTCCCTCCCTCCCTCCCTCCCTCCCTCCCTTCCTTCCTTCCTTCCTCCCTTCCTTCGTTCCTTTATCCCTTCCTTCCTCCCTCCCTTCCTCCTTCCCTCCCTCCCTGCCTTCCTCCCCCACCAAAAAAAAATGTTCTGAGCTGAATATACTCATGAGAGGATAATGTTGACCAAGAGTAAATCAAACTATTTTATAGAAAATCATTTGTAAATGTAGATTATTTTGTCACAGCAGTGTTGCTTGTTTTTGTTTATTTTTTGTTGTTTTTGAGACAGTCTTGCTCTGTCACCAGGTGCCAGGCTGGAGCACAGTGTCACAATCTCGACTCACTGCAACCTCTGCCTCCTGGGTTCAAGCAATTGTCCTGTCTCAGCCTCCTGAGTAGCTGAGACTACAGGCGCCTGCCACCATGCCCAGCTAATTTTTGTATTTTTTAGTAGAGACGGGATTTCACCATGTTGGCCAGGGTGGTCTCGATCTCTTGACCTCGTGATCTGCCTGCCTCTGCCTCCCAAAGTGCTGGGATTACAGCCTGTTTTTATAAATGAAACTTTATAGTAGGTGTTTGTGGCTGGCTTATTAGGCTCTGCATAATGTTTCTGAGATTTATCCATGTCATCTTGTACAATGAGTTTAATGAATTTACTACCATGCAGTAGTAAATTTTGTGAAAATGCTACAGTTTATCTATTCTCCTGATGATGGGAATTTAGGTTGCTTCCAGTATTTGGTTATTTTGAATAACACAAGTATAAATTTGTCTTTCAGTGGACATATGACTCATTTCCCTGCTTTTTTTTTTCCTAATAGAGAGCAATTGCTACTTCATGGGGTAAAGAGTCGGTAGCATAACTAGCTTATTTGACAGATGTAGTTGATAACTTCTTAACATCTCTATAATTCAAAAATATTCTCCGTAATAATCACAAAATTTAACAAAACAAATGATCAGTAAAAGGGCAAACAATGAAAATTTTCATTTTTGGACTTCATATTACACCAGTAAAAAATTTTTTAAATTATAGTATAAACATGAAAAAGCAACAGATTAATTCCTTTAATTACATTTATATTTAAGAAAGAAAACTAGTACATTGATATTTTGATCTGTCACAGTGATAAATAAATATTAATTTCTGTTTTCATGTCTCACTTTTGAAAATTTGTCAATGATTTTTCCAAAAGGTATCTTCTTTATATATTGACATATAATAGTTGCTATAACTAGGTTCATCAATAGTTTTACTTATAGTTGATTGAAAAACTAAACTGTATACTTTGAAAACAAAAACATTACACCTTGCAATTTGCATTCTAGTTGGCTATTGTAAATTTAAATGCAAATAACATTTCAAGTTATCCTATACAATGACAAAATGAAAGGAACTCGAACTCCATTTACCTCTAAAATCAATGTGCTATCATTATTTTTATTCTTATACCTAAATATAGGAATATTTAATACCAAAGGTATTAGAGACACAAAAATGCAACCAAAATAATTCTAAACTGTTATGGATTTACTCTTAAAAGGAGTTCATATAGCTGAATTCCCATGAAACTAGAGAAAATGTAAAGCTGGGAGTTCTGTTAATAAACTTCTAAATTGAATGTAATGTTTACTAATGTTTATGCAATAAAATATTCAAATCTGAAACAATATATATGAGTAATAGGAAATTTAGCAATTTTTTGAAACTTAAACTAACAAAATACTTTTTTAGGGAAAAGCATTTTATTACTGATTTTTTAAATTGCTGGAAATTGATGATAAAAGTCAGGACTACTTTTGATCAATTTTATTTTTCTTTTTAAATTTCCCATAAATAATGAATCCTCCTTATACCTCCCACATAAGAGAGATCAATTCCACAATGCAGCCCTTAGTATATCACTGCACAAAGTTTAATTTTAGACAATACTAAACGAGTGTGATTTTTATGTTATCATAAAAGATGATAACACTTGTTACCTCTAGCCACTTGGCCCCAAATGCAGGTGCACATAAAATAATAAAAGGCCCAGTTTTCTGGCCACAGGAAAGAAAAAAGGTGTCCAGGAAACTGGGAAATAAGAAGATCTCAGAGACGGAGGAGGTTGGGAAAGCAACCCCATTAACTGATCGACGAATTCCTGGCTCACCTCCAGTCTTCCTGTGCATGGATCGGATCTTAAACATTCAGAACTGAATTAAAAGACAAACTATCACCCAGATGCTACAATGGCACAGGGTGGCACAAAGTAAGATCTATCTGAATAGAATTGCAAAGTCTTTAAAGATTGAACTGATATTGAACGACAGCCCACAGGAAGTAGATCAGAATGTGTGACCTGAATTAATCAGTTTAATTGCTTGCTGAAAAAAAAAAAATAACATTCTCCATAGGATGTCAGCAAGACCCAGCCTCTTCTATCACAATATTCAAAATGACCAGGATACAACCTAAAATTATTTGGCATATGAAGAACAAGAACTTTTCAACACATATAAGAAAAGACAATTAATAGGTGTTGTACTGGTCTGCTCAGATATCATAACAAGATAACACAGACTGGGAGGCTTATGCCACAGACATTTATTCCTCACAATTCTAGAGACCAGAAGTCTAAGGTCAAGGTGCCAGCAGAGTTCGTTCCTGGTGAAGCCTCTCTCCTCGACTTGCAGGTGGCCGCCATCTCATTGTGTCCTCACATGGGCTCTCTTCCAGGTACACACAAAAAGAGTACTGTGGTTTCTCTTTCTGCGTTTTTTTTGTTTGTTTTTTGTTTTTGTTTGTTTGAGACGGAGTTTCACTCCGCAGCCAGGCGCCAGGCTGGAATGCAGGGGCAAGACCTCGGCTCACTTCAACCTCCGCCTCCCGGGTTCAAGCAATTCTCCTGCCTCAGCCTCCCAACTAGCTGGGACTACAGGGGCGCACCACCATGCCCAGCTAATTTTTGTATTTTTAGTAGAGATGGGGTTTCACCATTTTGGCCAGGATGGTCTTGATCTCTTGATCTCGTGATCCTCTTGCCTCGGCCTTCCAAAGTGCTGGGATTACAGGCGTGGGCCACCGAGCCTGGCCTCTCTTTCTGTTCTTACAAGGACACCAGCGCCATCAGATTAGCCCTGCCTCCACTTCACAACCTTTGACGTCATTTAACCTTCATAGTCTCCTTAAATGTCCCAGCTTCAATTACAGTCAAATATAGATTCAGTACTCAATATATGAATGAGGAGAGGGGCACAATGCAGTTAATACATAACAGATGCCAATCGCGAGGTTACAGATGTTGGAATATTTGAGAAACATTTAAAAACAATTATTATAAAAATTTTCCAAGAAGTAAGGGCACACACTCTTAAAGCAAATGTAAAGGCAGAAATCTGACACCGAAGATCCCGATAAAGATTATTACTAGGGTCTCTTTATTAACCAGTGTGCTTTATTGCTTCCTCAGGGATCTCAAAATTCACCTACATACATCTGCTTAATGAATACAGAACAGAAAATTGAAGTCCAGGAGGTTTACGAAGCTTTTTAAAAATCATTCAGTAAGTACCACATCCGTTCCTAGAGCCATGTGCCCTAGTGCTTTATTTGCTGTCCTTTTGAAACATTACTTATAACAGGCACTTCACTCTCACAGAAAGCTTATTTTTCTCCAATATTCACCTCTGTCTGTTAGCTTTCCCACACATAAAATGCTGTTCTTAGGTGTAGGCAAAAACTGAAACCTTAAAAGTAAATCAGTGTTCAATCAGAGAAACCAGTAAACCTCATTAATCAATTACTCAAGGTAAATAATTGCATTTTCCTCAATAAGGGGATTTGTGGGGTTTTTGTCTGAATCATTTGGTATTATATCATTAATTTTTTCATTTCATTCTCTCAGTAGTTAAGTGAAAAATATTCACTACAAGTGCTGAATAATTTGCATTTACCAAAACCACGCAAGGAAGCTTTTCCTCCAAGGAAGCAAATACGAGGCAAAAGTGTAATTTGGATGAGACTGTCTATCCTATGCTTCCATCTAGTGGAGATCTTGCGCTATTACACGATAATGAAGACCGCTTTGCTTTGTATCATCATCCACTTTCCTGTAAAACACAGCAATAATTCTTCAGTGTCCTCACTCCTATCACAGCTGATTCTGTATGTAAGGAAGGATGTGATAAGAAAATGAAACAACGGTCATGGGAGGAACGATGGTCTACTGGTTATCCTGTAATTCTGGAAACCCGACAGGAAACAGGATTTCTGAGAGCAAGGTTTTTGGGAGGGATAGCAAATGCCCCCTACTGGCTGCTCTAGACATGGCCAGTTGTATTTCCAATGCATCAAAATGAAACACGGTTATGCGCAATTTGATGACTGGGACAAGCTCTAAGAAATATGTTGTTAGGTGATATCCTCATTGTGCAAACATTGTAGCGTATACTCACACAAACCTATATGGTCCAGCCTACTACACACCTATGCATTGCCCCTAGGCTGCAAACCTGTATAGCACGTTATTATACCATATACTATAATACTATATTATACCATATACCATATACCATGAGACTATAAGCAATGGTCTCACAGTGGTTCGTATGGTGTATCTAAACATATATAAACATAGACAAAATAGAAAAGATTAACTGTGTAGGGCACTTACCATGAATGGAGTTCACAGGACCGAACGCTGTTCTGGGTGAGTCAGTGAGTTGTTCTGGGTGAGTGAACGTGAAAGACCAGGACGCTACTGTACACCACCGTAGACTGTACACTTAGGATACACCAAATTGATGCAAAAGATTTTTCTTTCTTCAGTAATAAATTAACCTTAGCTTATTGGATGACCACAGTCATATATGTGGATGCAGCACATGCCTGTAAATAAGAAAACTAAATTAGTTGATCACTTAACCTCTCTGGTCCTAGCTTCCTCAGCATAAAAGAGAGTGGGAGAGGCCTTAAGTGTGGTCTAAATGATTTCCAGAAGTCTTTCCCTATCAAGATTTTATGACTCTACAATTTGCAGCTCAAGATATTTTGCCTAGATGACATCTTGCAGACACATTGGGACATTTCTAGAAGCTTGGAATTTGTTGTTATTGTTGTCAGATGTACTCAATCCAGTCTAAATAAGACCTTGGCTTTTCTTCTGTTTTCTCTTTGTAGGCAAAATAATGGCTACATACACCAACATTGGCGATACAGCCATTCTTTTCCAATTTACTCTTTATGTCTCTGCCAAAGAAATAAAAACTGGCTGGCTAGCATCATCAGAGTGGAGGAAAATTGAACAGGAGGCAATTTATGCAAGGGAGAGCTTAAACTATTACAAAATTCTCCAGTGACCCTATGATTCATTTTGTTTCCTGGGAGTTACCACTTTCTAGTTTTGACAGATGTGCTTTTCTGCTTTTTTTCTTAAGAAGCTTACTGAGCTTGCAAAGGAAAGCTCTAAAGGAATAAGGTTAAAGAGCTAACTTAGCATCCACAGAGACAGATGCCTTCTTGTAATTGAACTAAAACCCTTGGACTTTCTATAAGCCAACTCTCTCTAGTCTAAGCAGTTGCCTTATTTTTATTTTTATGCAGACCACTTCCCACTTAAAATTTATCATAGAAAACTGTTTTTATTACTCCTTAATGTTTATATCGATAAAGATAGTCTAACAAAAATTATTCAATAAAGAGGTCAGACAGAGTCTCATCATGATTCACTCCTGCAATGCAGAAGAAGACCCCAGGGCATCCTAACATAATTTAAGTGACAATGAGGAGGTATATGATCTGACAGACATTTCTGAAAATGCCCCAAATAGCTCCACTGAGTCCTGTAAAGTGGACAACTTCTACTCTAGTGCTTCATTCCTTCAGATCAAAGACGACTTCATGAAATCTCCTCTTAAATCTTGCTTATTCTTTATCAGCTACCAACCAGCATTTCAATGTGAACATAAAAGTTTAAGAGCCATCAAAGGTTGTCTCAAGATGGTAGGATACAAAATACTGGTAAAGAGAATGTGCAAAGCACTGACTTAGCTGTAAATGAGAATCTCCCAAACTGGCTATAGTGGAGGAGTACTATTTTGGAAGAATGTTAAGTATCATGGTTTTCTTTTGTTTTGTTTGAAAATGGGATCTGAGATCAAGTAAGTTTGAGAAACACTGAATTCAGCAGAACTAAACAGGCTTTTTTTTTTTTTCAACTGAAGCCTTGAATGCATTAATATTCATTCATTATTTAAGAAATATTTACTAATGCCAACTATACTTCAAAGATAGCTATAAGTGTTTAGGATGCCTCAGGGAACAAAGATCACTTCTTTGCAGAGTTTACATTCTAGCAGGATTAGACAGATTATGAACAATAAACATAACGTAAATTACATACCACATGTTAAACAGGATGAAAGGTAGGTTGGTAACACAGGTTGGCAGAGAAAAGAAAGAATATGGCATTTTATAAAAGAGTGGTCAGGGTATGCTTCATGCAATAAATGATATTTGAGCAAACATTGAAATTTATTAAGGAGTTAGACACATAGAGATCCAGATGAACAGTGTGTCAGGTAAGGTTGACAACCAGCGCCAAGGCCTGGGGTAAGGGCGAGACCCCTAACAGTAATAAAATGTGTAATGCTTCCCGAATTCATGTAGCATGGAAGAGTTTTTCAGAAATCATCTTCCATGTAGCCAAGAAGTACTTCGGGAAATGTTAGTGTAGCTATTGCTTACTAAGGGAAGAGGGGTCCAGGTAATAGTGGAGGGTCAAGGGGTTGGTGCCCTGGATCTCGTAAGAGCACTGAGATGGAAAGCACTAAAACAAACTTTGACCACAGTGTAGTTTTCCAACAACCAACCTGACAGTAGCTTAAGATGAGCGACTTTTCTTACACTTCTTCCATTGGCTCTTCAAAGCAGGCTTACCAGCTCAGAAATACCTGAAGAAAATGCTTCTGCATTTCTAAACATTACGGAAATTAAAATTACAACAATACCCATTGGATTAAGTAACATCTAAAAGCCTGATAATACCAATGTTAAAAAACATTTTAAGAAATAAGAACTCTCATTCACTGCTGGTGGGGAAGTAAATTGGTACAAGCACTTTGATGAGCAATATGATTGTGCACAGTAAGTACAAACACTTTGATGAGCAATATGATTGTGCACAGTAAACTGGAAGGTGTGAGAGTTATTCAGCCTAGTCGTTTTACTTCTAGGTATCTACCCTAAAGAAACTCTTACACATGTGTACAGGAAAATATTTATAAAAATTTATTGCAGGATTATCATAGAAAAATAAGAAACAATGCCCATCAACAAAAATGTGAATAAATACAAATGTTATGTGTCCATAATGAAATACCACATAGCAGTTAAAATGGATTAACTAGAAATTTATTCATCAACATAATAAATCCCTAAGAGTATTGTTGAAAGAAAAAGTAGCTTTCAGTAGTAAAAGTAGAGTATGACAGCATTTACATAAAGTTTTAAAACATGCAAAAGTTTGTACATTATTTATAGATGCATACATATACAATAATAGTATAACTGCACATAATTATAAACACTAAATCAAGGCTAAGAAAAGAAGCAAGGATTTATTACATCATTCTATATATTTGTAATGTTTTACATTAAAATATATTTTGAAGAGGAAAGACATGCTTAAGAAATAGAGGAGGAGGTTTTAATGCATGGGCTAAAAGAAGACATAACTTATACCGAAATAAATAAATATGATAGAGCAGTAACACTGCATACAACGTGTCAAGGACACAAACTGATTTGAGGAAATTTAAGAATTTCTCTCACAACACTGCGTTTCGGGGTAGAAAATGGTTTTCTTTCTTCGTAAGTCCTAGTAATAAGGTCAGCTGTTGCTATGTGGCTCACCTTGTGGTATTCCAGTTAAAGAAGATTAATTTCAATGACACAACCATTTATTGGTGCTTTGCATATGTGAAGTAGAAATATTTTCTTAAATGTTTTCTCTATGTATGCAAAGCACTTTGAGGAGTGTGGCCACAATCTAACAGTGACTTTGCTTTGCACACTAACCAGGATTAAGTTTATTTTTATTGACTGGGTTGCTTGCTATTAAATAAACCTTAAACAACTTTTGTTATCAATGAAGCATATCATCATCTTAAAATATGATTATTTACCTAAAAAAAAGATAATTTTATTTTGTGTCTGTGCTAAGGCAGTCTGTATGCATTTGCGAGGAAAAGATTCCTTTCTGGATTAAAAGGAACCATAGGTTAAAGGAATCTTCAAATGTGTAATTAAGATTAAATTAATCATCTTTTTCCCAATAAGCGTATTATTTTGCTGAGTCACTAAGTACATTTAAATGATATTGCATTGGATTAAGAGGATTATTGCCTAACCTCACTTCTTTGTTTGCAGAGGACTGCAGCTGAGGGCTTACGGAGTATGGATTGAGCATCACACTAAAAACCATCCTGGGAAAAGGGACTGAAGGATGTAAACTGAAAATTGTTTAAATCTGCCTTGTTTCCGCAAATTGCTGAAGATCCAGATAGATATTTGCATATAAATGATGTGGATCAATTTAATCTACTAAGACAAATTACAGCATTGAAGACGTCTTTTTCTCCTAATACATTTTCCCTGGCATGCCGTTTATTTTTCAAAAGACACCTAAAGAAGACATCGTGATCACAGTGTTAATTGCACCCACCGGCATCCTTTTTGTTTTCTTCGAAGAGATGGTCCTGGCTTTCCAGTTGGTCTTCTTCACCTATATCTGGATCACATTGGTACCAAATGCTTGTGCTGCATCTAACATCAAGATGACACACCAGCGATGCTCCTCTTCAATGACCTGGTAAGATGATCATAGTGCAGTCCATGGAATTACTGCCCACTTTCTCTCACCAGCTGCCTCAGACCTACAGGGAACCTAGAAACGTATCTTTAATGAATGGTAGCACATGTTTGTGACCATGTCTGTCTCCAGAGATGGCATTCATGCATCGTCATCAATTATCCCGTTTGACATCTGAAAGAGCAAGATCTTGGAATTTGCTGACATTTGTAAATGTATTTATGTTTATTTATGGAGAAAACAAAGGGTTCATGTAAGGATCCTCTTTCAGGGAAAGTATTTCTTCAATTAGTATACATTTATTATTAATACATTAATTACTTGCTTAATGTTTCTTCAAATTCATTTTGAGTAGAAATTAGTCTGAGCACCACCTTCTTTGAATGTCAAGTACTTGTAGGGTATATAGTTTCATGGACTGATGAAATAGTATCAAAAGGCATTAAGGCCATTTGTCTTTCAAGAATAATTTTCATATGTTTGACATATCCTGAATATCAACACATCATCTTTATCTTCCCATCAATAGTCAGGAGTATGTTTGGATGTGCCAGTAAGGGAGATAGCTATCTGTGACAGTGACCTGTTTATACACCAACTCGCCTAGGTTTTAGCACTAAAAATGCCCCAGGTATACTTGAATGATTTGTCACTCTAATACCCATATACTTTTAATGATCAAAGAATGTCTTTGGGAAAGTCTTCCCTTTTCAACAAGCACCAGATTTCCAGAAAGACCCAAAAGAAGAAATTGAGGAATGAAGACGTGAGTCTCGTCTGGTCCACCCTGGCAGCCAATGGGGTGACAGATGTTTTAGCTACATTTCCCTCATATCCTGAATACATATTATGCATTCACCATAAGATCAGGAAAGAGAACACAACATTTTAATAAATATCTTCTGAAGTCTCCAGTTTAGTGACCAAAACCAAAAGAGGTGTGCTACTAGATTACTGATTCCTGCTCTGTGATTAGAAGTCAGGGACCACCTCTCACACTTGCCTTCCATGCTTCTGCTCCCAGGCTGAGACCTGAGATGATGCGAAGTTTTGTTCCATGTAACAACTTTCCCTGTCTTCTTAATAGCGATTAGCTAAGGAGGTATTTGGGAACTGTAAGATACCACCAGACACTGTATGTTTTTCAGATAGCTTATTACATTTTATAATATATTTTATCTAATTTTAAAAATCAGTGGACACAGCTTAAAATATTATCTGTCATCCAAAGAGTAGACTTGTACAGTCTGGTGGATGTTTAGATGAGCAGAAGAGAGATGATTATAGTAGCTTATTCATCACACCAGCCCACCATCAGCAGCAGAGTTGTTACAGAAAAAAAATCTACCATGTGTATTTTTTAGGTAACATTGAAAGAACAAGAGAAGAACATTGGTTCTTTGAGGTGAGGCAGAAATTTTTTTCTGATGTTAAATGCCTCATTTTTAGATCCTATATAAAGGAAAAGAAGAATTTTAGAGCCTACGCAAAGCAGACTTCCCTCATAGGAAACACCAGGATTTCGGCCATGTGGGGCCAATTGTATCTGTTGTCACTTCCCTATATTCTAAATGAAGTGCTTCTTTGGGTCGCAAGCCAGAATGGGATTCATTAACATTTATATCTGCTTCTTTCAAAGAAAAACGCTCTTGGGCACTGGAGATTGCATAAACCATCACACTGGTCCAGAAGAAACCAATTAGAATGAAACCCAGGTGTTTTCCCTGAGTGAGCAGAATAATACAGCCAGCCAATTTCTGAGCTGTCACTCAACCACCCTATCATGCAGATTTTAAGGCATTTGACCAAAATACAGTAATTACTGTATGCAGTCATTTTTAGAGTTGGGGCCAGGAGTCTTCCTACCTTACTATGTGAATAGATACTGTGAGGTTCTTTGCCCAACACCCACCCTAATTATCAGCCAATAATTAGGTAATGAATGAATGAATTAATAATCCACTCTTCTATAATGCAAGGGAACTAATGGAGTAAACATGAAGGGAGATGTGATCTTTGGAAATTATAAGGGGGATTTATATATCCGTTGTTTTGGGCCGGTCTTCATACAATAAGGCTCTTAAATGTTTTGATTTTAGTTGTTTTCGTTCAGAATATAATCTCACCTTTTAATCCAGAGTTTCCCTTCTTTCAAAATCTAAAGACCTTAAAAAATATATTTATTCAATGCTATCTTTTGTTTCCTAAGAACAAAGTAGGGAGGGGTGTGAATAAAGTAAGTTATGGCAGGTGAAAAATGTTCCCCTTTTGCCAAGAGAAGAAATTTTGCTCCCGGATGACACAAACAGGATTAAGCAAATAGAATCAACGAACATTTATTCATTCTGTCGACAATTTTATTGAGTGACATTTATATGCAAGTGCTGAGTTGGGGGCTAAAAATACTATAGGAGCAACACATTGACTCTGGCCTTGAAATACTCAGCAGAGTGCTGGAATCTGTTCAAATTGGCTTGCAAGCACCAATCAGGAAATTTATCAGCTGCCTGTTAAAAGCACACATAGTTAAAAATTAAATTATATAAGCCTGCAATTAAATAAAATAATTTCTAAAATAAAGGTAGCAAGTACTTAAAACTCACCACTTCCTAATGATTTCTCTACATTTTACTATCGTCTGTTGTTCTTGAGGTTATTTAGGGCTATTGTATCTGTATGATAGAAATACTACAATACACCATACTATGCCATTTATACCACACTATACTATACTGTGTGCTAGACACATCTCTGCCATGCATGTTGGTGGCTTGAAATCAGCCATGGTGGGAGTATTTACACCATGGAAAAAAAATACTATAAACAGGGGCTCTTTTTCCTGAAGAGGGACAGAAGAGAATGGCAGAGAGTATATGCTTCTCTGAGGGAAATGGCTGATCAGGTTCAGCCTTCTTTGGTTTTTGTTTTTTAATTTTTAATTTTTTTCTGAAACAAGGTCTGTTCTGTTGCCCAGGCTGGAGTGTAGTGGTGCAATCGTAGTTCACTATAATCTCCAACACCTGTGCTTAAGTGGTACTCCCACCTCAACCTCCTAAGTAGCTGGAACAACAGCCATGTGCCACTACACCTGGCTAATTTTTTTCTTTTTTTGAGACATTGGGTCTATGTTGCCCAGGCTGCACTCAAACTCCTGGCCTCAAACGATCCTCCAGCCTTGGCCTCCCAAAGTGCTGGGATTACAGGCATGAGCCACTGTGCCCACAGCCTTCTCTTCTTATAAGAGAACTTGAGCCTATTGTGGCCAGATTTTCTGATTTTTTCAAAAGAAGCAAGAAATCTAGGCTTTTATCTGAAATTGTCCAAGTTAGGATACCATGTAGACTAATTAAAAAAAAAAACATGTCTGCAGACCAACTGCTAATTTGGTCTAATTTCCTCATTTCACAGATGAGGAAACTGAGGCCTCATCACTGAGCTTGTGATCTGACAGAGACCCAAGTGAGATGTAGGAACTGTCACGTTTCAATTGAAGCATTCTCTCTGGCTGGCTTTCCCGCAGAAATGTTCATCTGCCTAGATATCTTCCCTTTAGGAGAGACAGGCTATTGATAAAGTCAGGTATGTATTTCCAGAGTTCAGGAATTAGGCGTTCAATCAAAGCCATAAGATTCACTACATCTAATGCACCACATTTTCTCTAAGACATTTCAAAAACATCCGGCGCATAGAAATAAACACTGGATCAAGAATTACGAAGATTTTCTTCGTGATGAAAAATTGGACCAACTGATTTTCTCACTGCTCTACCTTATTCCTTGGATTTGCATCTATGTAGGTAGACTAATAGAACATTTTGCTTCATTTTATATTTTTCTAAAGAAAAATAGTAAGTCTACAAAACATTTTTAAATTTTGCCTACGTTATTTGGAACAGTTAGCTGAGCTTCAGCGTGCACTGGTCCACAACAAAGTTTGGCTGAGAAAAACGTCCATGTTATCTACAGGGCATGCTTCTAGAGTGACAAGGAGAATGGAGTAATAAGGTGGAGAGCTTTGACCAGATTCCTATTTGGAAAGAATTCTAAATGGCAAGTCCAATTTGGTCTAGATAATTTATGATACAAATAACAATAGTAATAATGGATCTTTATGTGGAAAAAATACCTAGAATCTCAATTATGCTTTCGTTTTTCCAAGTTCATGTCTAATCCTTATTTATAAAATTATGTGATTTTTTTTCATGTTTAAAATCATAGCATAGCAACCCTTTTGTATTTTCTTCACTTACATTTCTCACGGTGCTTCGTAGACACCATAATGGTATTTTTAATCATTTCATATTATTAATTCGAATTAAAGAACAATAATTACCTCCTTTGTTTTTGAACATTTATTTTCAAGTTTGCATTATTAAAAGTAACACCAGTAAATGTTTTCCCACGTTTTCCTTTACCAAGAAAATTATAATTTTTCTGGAATTGAATGATTGAGTCAAAGCATATGAAATATAGTTCTTGAGATGAATTTCTAGCAGAGTTTACCAATATTTAAACTCCCACCTGCAAACTAGAAATATTCACACTTCATCATATTCCTTTTTTTTTTTTGAGGTGGAGTCTCACTTTCTTGCCCAGGCTGGAGTACAGTGGCACAATCTTGGCTCACTGCAACCTCCACCTCCCAGGTTCAAGTGATTCTCCTGCCTCAGCCTCCTGAGTAGCTGAGATTACAGGGGCCCACCACCACATCTTGCTCATTTTGTATTTTTAGTATTGATGGGGTTTTGCCATGTTGGCCCGGCTGGTCTCAAACTCCTAACCTCAAGTGATCCACCCACCTTGGCCTCCCAAAGTGCCGGGATTACAGACAGGAGCCACTGTGCCTGGCCTCATCATATCCTTCACAGCATGGGCAATAACATTATTTTTTTGTCTTTTGCTAATTTAATAGATACAAAATAACAGTTATGGCTTCAATTTGGTATCTCACTCTTGACCCCCTCCATTAGATATTTTTTAATACGCTTGTTAATTATGTCCTCCCTTGGATAAATACTCTCTTCATGTCAGACCTAGTTCTTTTCAAGTTCCGATTCTAGTTAATGCATCAAATATGTAGGCCTCCAGGCTGGAGGGAAAGCCGTTTTATAAGGCAGTCAACCGAGTGTTTGTGATTGAAATCCGATTATTTTTTGTCATTCCACTTATAAAACTCCAGTGCAGATGAATGAGTTAGGTGTATCTTCTTTTCCTCAACCAGTTCTAGTTTTTAATTCTTTGGCAATTATGTCCTCCTCAAAGACCCTCTTAGTCCCCCCTGAGACCACTCAAAACCCGGCCTTTTCTTCCTCCCAGACCTCTACTTTCTTCGTCACACAATTACAGTAGAGTTTCTGCCACTGAGAAGAGGGAGCATAGAAATACGTTTTCTTTGTGTGATCCAGGAAGGAAAAGGCCCTAATTCAATGAGAAAACTCACACCTATTACCAAGATTACAGCCCTACTGTTTGTCAGTGTTCATAAGGCTTTGGAGGAAAGGACAAAATGAAGAACACTGATGAGAGGCTCTCCCAGAAACTGACATTTCTTTGCTTGATCCCATCAGGATTCAGACTCCTAGAACATCCTCTCCTCGGACAGAAGAAATCCAAAAGCTGCTTCTCAGCTGCTAAACATTATATCATTTATTCTAGATTGGGGGAGAGGGTAGAAGACACAAATAGTTTAAAATGATTCATGTGTAGAATAAGATGAGAACATTCTGAGCTAAACCTGATGCTCCATTCTATAGTGATCCTTTATTAAGCATATTTCCTTCTGTCTTCTTGGTTTTTTCATCCTTCATTTTATTAACCTTTCTATGTATGCATCGGAGGCCTTCAAACCAGGGTGCCTATCCTCCTGGGGTATGATGTATTATACCTCTAAGGGTAGATGTAGATATTTGAGGGGCATGTAGACATGAGTAGTTTGAAAACAAACAGTTTTTGGATCTTTAATTCCTTCTGACCTCTTTCTTAAAATTGATCTATTCACCACCTGCAGTCTTCTTTATTACCACCTTTTAATGATTGCTCTGTCCCACCTGGCAATATGCAGGCATCCCTCTCCCTCCTGAATCCTACAAGTATTTCCAGTGTGTAAGTTGCTGGGTCCATGCCAGGTGCGGTGACTCATGCCTGTAATCACAGCATTTTGGGAGGCTAAGGCAGGTGGATCACGAAGTCAGGAGTTTGAGACCAGCCTGACCAACATGATAAAACCCCATCTCTATTAAAAAACAAAAAATAAACAGCCAGGCGAGGTGGCAGGCACCTGCAATCCCAGCTACTCGGAAGGCTAAGGCAGAATTGCTGGAACCAGGGAGGCAGAGGTTGCAGTGAGCCAATATCACACCACTGTACTCCAGCCTGGGTGACAGAGCAAGACTCTATCTGGAAAAAAAAAAAGTTCCTGGGTACAAAGAGATCATTACAAACGTGTTGAGATATTGGATGATGCTACACAAAATGTCTTTTTCTAAATGGCAGTTCTCTTAATATTTGCTTTTAATAAAATTGAAGGAAGAACCTAATTAATTTGTCAGGTTTATAAGTCATTAAAATAATTGTTCAAGATAAATTCTACAGTGTGAGTTTTGAAAAATAAGGAGTTTAAATAATTAAGTTACGTTGTTAAAAGAATACTGAAACAAAGTTTCTTCAAATTCTATGTACTTCCACATATATGAACAAACTTTCTCAACATTTTTATCTATAAAGATTTTTTAAAAAGAATAGAATTCCCAGTTTTATTCCAGCAATGACTAATATCTATTTGCTGATACACAGAATAATTGGGGAAAATGAATCATCACTTCATTTATAAATACAGTTCTAATAAAATTTCATTCTTAATTTTAGTATCAACATTTATACAAATTATGTTTTATTCCATTTGTAATTGTCATAGAAAATTAAAAAGTTAATTTCAATGTTTATACATTTTTCTTAATGCATGAGGGAGTGATAAAATTCTATGAAGTAAATAAAACAGAGATACAAGTATTTTTTTTTAATGATAATTTCTGATTTTTAAAGAACTTGTTCAGGTACATTTAAGTACATAATGTGTATATTTAGATTCATTGGATCCACTTAAAGGAATAACATGTTTTATTTGAAATCATCAATATTTGAGTAATTTCAAAATATATGATGAAGAAACATAAATGTTGATTTAAATATGTGTGAGGGGAATACACAGATTTTCAAAATTCTTTAAAAGGGTGTTTAAGCAACAGATGCTTTTTGAGAAATAGGAGATACAAAAAAGGCAAAGCAGATAAATATGGAGCATCTCATTGTGCACCTGAAGAGCCCTCAAGGTGCATGTGCTTTTGCACACTGCCAAGAGAGCATTTCATAGCGGGCTCCATCTTTAACCTTCTTGGGATTCTTAATTAAGATTTGTCCTTTCCGATCTCATGGAGTGGTATGCTTCTGAGCAGACACATTAGTGACATGCCATTTAACTGTATTAAAAAATTATTACCAAAGGGCTTTACAACTTTTCAGGAGTTTTCACTTTTAGTTACATTTCCATTTTTCTTAAAATAGTAACAAGTAGCTACCTTTTATTAAATGTCTACTGTTTTCTAGGCCAGTGACTCTCTTGAGAAATTATTACACATGCAAATTTTTATACCCCAAACCTATTGAATCAGAAACTCTGGGCGTGGGGCCCAAATAGAGCATAATTAGGATGTATGCCAAGGAAGATAATATTTATTTTGGCTTGGTGGCTTGAACATAGTAGGCATTTAATAAAAGCTGCTATCTTTTTTTAATAAATAGTTCCTTCTAGCTCCTTGGAAAACCTTTTCTAGTTAATTCTAGATCCGTGGAAAAATAGTAGTATGTGTTCAATTATTCATAGGCTATAATGGCTTAGCATGTTTAAAATAAAACTCATTGCCTTCTACCAAAACAGATTTCCCAACTTCCACATTTCTATCCATGATAAAAAATACTTCTATAAACCTCTGATGGTTTCAACCAGAAAGTTCTTTATTGAAAGGCCACACTCAGTGATCTCAGATGCCCATAAGCCTGGACTTATTTCTTCTAGCAGCTGCTCCAGGTTCTGAAATTCTCCCCATCAAAGTCATTTAATTGTGTAAGAAAGTTTACCCACATGTCTTATATTAAAATTCACATCAGTTTCCTGGAGAAGACATGTACTGATACAAAAGCATATCAGCTATTCAGAATGACTAGGATTCACTTAGTAGAGCCCTTGGGGTCTTGTGTTATTGCTCCTGCTGCCGATGATGATGATGATGATGAAGATGATGATGATGATGATGGTAATGATCACAGTCACCTTTTCCTGGAAGGAGAAGCTGAGCCATCAGGGCAGAAAACAAATCAGGAGGTCCAGCAACTTGCCCAAGCTCACCGAAGCAGGGAGAGACAGGGCCTTATTCCCAATCAGGACACCTAGTGCCAAGAGGCCACTGCCCACTTTCCTTTGCTCTAGAGGACTGTACACAAAACCAGACATCACCCACTTCACAATTGGACCTGGCATCAGGTCTAAATATTGCCATCCCTCAGGCTCTAGAACCCCCATCAGGGATTCTGCCTGGTACACTCTCAGCCTGCACCCTGTATTTTCTGCTCATTTTATCTTTGTAAAACACTGTCTTCATCTGTTTACAATCCTGCGGTCTTTTTATTTTCTCACTGTCTTAGCGCAGAGATTGTTCAGCTTCAGTGACCCCAACGATCACTTAGGTAGCTTGTTCAGTTGCAGATTCCTAGGCCCTGCTTCCTAGGGGACTGACTTAGTTGATCTGGGGCAGGAGTCTGTGAATCTGAGTTTTGATCACCTCCACTCAGGTAATTGGGATTTTCCAGGTTTAAAAACCGTATTCCGAGAAACAATACTAGTTTGTGCATTAAATCCAAACGAGTTTGTGACTTAAGGTGCCCCAAAATTTGGTTTACTATTTGCTCCATACTTATATAATAAAGAACAAATGTTGACAGCTCTTTGGCTTAATAGGAACTGAGAAAATGAGCTTTTATGTATGTATTTCAGAACATGCTATGTTGAGCACAGATGGCTAACCTAAATCAAAATATGCAGAAGCATATGTATCTCAAAAGTATTTTTTTTCCCTTTGGGGGAACAGCAAACAAGAAACTAGAATGAAGAAAGATGACAGTACCAAAGTGTGGCCTCAGAAATATGAGCAACTTCTCCATATAGAGGACAACGATTTTGCAGTGAGACCTGGATTTGGAGGTAAGTTCTGTCCTCAAAACTCTTGTCAAAACCCACTGTACTGTCAAAATGGAGGTAAAAAGAACTAAAACAGATTTACAAGAAAAAAACAAACAAATCCATCTGAAAGTGGGGAGAAGGATATGAACAGACACTTTTCAAAAGACATATACGAGGCCAATAAACATATGAAAAAATGCTCACCATCCCTGATTATTAGAGAAATGCAAATCAAAACCACATTGAGATACTGCCTCATGCCAGTTAGAATGGTGATCATTTAAAAATCTGGAGAGAACAGATGCTAGAGAGGACGTGGAGAAATAGGAACACTTTTACACTGTTGGTGGGAGTGTAAATTAGTTCAACCATTGTGGAAGACAGTGTGGTGATTCCTCAAGGACCTAGAAATAGAAATTCAATTTGACCCAGCAATCCCATTACTGGGTATATACCCAAAGGATTATAAATAATTCTACTATAAAGACACATGCACACGAATGTTCATAGCAACAGTGGAACCAACCCAAATGCCCATCAATGATAGACTGGACAAGGAAAATATGGCACATATAGACCATGGAATACTATGCAGCCATAAAAAATGATGAGTTTGTGTCCTTTGTAGGGACATGGATGAATCTGGAAACCATCGTTCTCAGCAAACTGACACAAGAACAGAAAACCAAACACCACATGTTCTCACTCATAAGTGGGTGTTGAACAATGAGAACAGATGGACACAGGGAGGGGAGCATCACACACTGGGGTCTGTTGCGGGGGGCAACAGAGGGACAGCGGTAGGGGGTGGGGAGGTCAGGGAGGGATAACATGGGAAGAAATGCTAGAAGTAGGTGATATGGGGGATGGAGGAAGCAAACCACACTGCCATGTATGTACCTATGCAACAATCCTGCATGTTCTGCACATGTACCCCAGAACCTAAAGTACAATAAAAAAATAAAGAAATAAAAATTAAAAAAATAAAACAAGTAAGACCAAAATGCAAGTACAAACTATCAGTTTAAAACAAAAAAAAAAGATTTTTATAATTATCTTCTCTTTAATGGGAACAATTGATTAGTTATCCATTTTAGATTGACCAAAAAACTCATTTTTCTACTCTTCACACTCTGGTAAATAGTATGTGTTCCATAAATCGTGAATGGCTATATGTTGCCTATATATCAACTTATTGTTCTGACTAAAATCCTTAAGTTGGATACATGTTATGTATAAAATCTAATTGAATATTCTTATGAGCTAGAATGCCTCGCTTTTGGGTAGGAACTAGCATGACCAATGCCATGGCTCCCTATGAACATACTCTGCTGAATTGACTTTTAAAAAATTTTTATCCCTTCTAGCAATTAAGATTGATCCAGTGTTGGAACACCCTTTAATGCACTATCTTATTCCATCCTCACAGTGATCCTATGAAATAAGCACTATCATGATAATATTGCAATGTGAAAACTTGATCTCAGAGACGGTTAGAGATTTGCCCAAGGCCATGATAGCTGAAAGTGGTAGAACTGAGTTGGGATGGCAGGTGAAGAAGATGGAAGTTCATATTACAGGCACATAACTGGAACAAAGATTTTCTTCTCCTCAGATTGCTTAATGTACACATAGTTGCATCACTGAAGGTATCAAGTTTTCCAACAGTACACAGGGGCTGGTGAAATCATCAGGTTAAACTCTCTGGCTTACTGCTAAATCCATCCTGATTCTTCTTTCATTGACAAAGCCTCCAGTTTCCACAATTCCTGAACTGACAACTTTTGAGAGTCCTAGCGATGTGGAGATGAAGGAAGTATAGAAGACGGTGAGAAGCAAGATCCTCTGGCAGT
Organism: Leontopithecus rosalia; assembly: GCA_028533165.1. Lineage (NCBI taxonomy): Eukaryota > Metazoa > Chordata > Mammalia > Primates > Cebidae > Leontopithecus > Leontopithecus rosalia. Next base: position 92,758 of record CM052665.1, read on the forward strand.
AGAACAGATACAACCTTCTGATGAATAACTAATCCCATAAGTGTTCAGGGTTGGAGGATACTCTTCTCATAATGTGGTTATTACCAGGGAAAGCACTATAGGCATGTGGGTACTGCAGAGAACTAATTTGTTAACAGGCAAAACAAAAAAGTGTGTTAAATATTCTTATGTTGAGGGTTGGGGGTTTTTTGGAGGGGAGTTGTTTGTTTTTTCAACTTCCTGAAATCCATTTGGTTCCAATTCTTTTTTTTTCTTTCTTTCTTTTTTGAGATAGAGTCTCACCCTGACGCCCAGGCTGGAGTGCAGTGGTGTGATCTTGGCTCACTCCAACCTCCACCTCCTGGGTTCAAGCAATTCTCCTGCCTCAGCCACCTGAATAGCTGGGATTACAGGCACGTGCCACACCAAGCTAATTTTTGCAGTTTTAAGTAGAGACAGGGATGCACCATGTTGATCAGGCTGGTCTCAAACTCCTGACTTCAGGTGATCCACCCACCTTGGCCTCCAAGAGTGCTGGGATTACAGGCGTGAGGCACCTCACTCAGCCAGTTCTAAGAATTTGACCTTGATTTCATCACGTTTGTGACTCAAACTTTGGTGAGCATCAGAATCACCGGCGGGGAGGGGTGCTGAAGGCACAGCTTACTGGGTTCCACCCCCAGAGTCTCTGATGCACTAGATCTGGGTAAGGCCAACGATATGCATTTCTAGCAAATTCCTAGGTGATGTTGCTGGTCTGAGAATCACAATTTGAGAGCCACTGATGAGGTGATCAGCATCAGATTAAATCTTGGTGAGTTTAATTTTTTGTTTTCCAGACCATTTTTCACACTTATTGAACCATAATTTAAGATTTCAGAAGCCTTGAGATTAAGCAGGTTTAGAAATGTGTCTCTTTTTTTCTTCTGAGACTCTATTTTTTAAATCTTTTTAACCTTTCTTCACTGCTTATCTCATGTATCCATACAGTTCTCCCAAACATGTTTAAGCCAGCTACCGTTCTCAATAGACTGTGTTCCCAACCAAATTTCCCCAAAGTTTATATAATAGACTCTACAACTACCACACAGATATTCTGTACTTGGTCCTTGTGATTCTAAAAAAGCTCTTTAAAATATTTCCTCTAGCACCATACAGCAGGAATCTCAGCCGATAAATTTGCCTGGCGGGGGGTTTTCGCCCACGAGGGGGCGCTAGGCACACAGGAATGGCTTGAAACTGTCCTCTGCAGCCACAGCTGGAAGGAAGCTCTACCTGATGTATTTTCAACACGAATCCAAAAGGCTGCCCTAATTCCTGTCAGGTTAGATTCCTCAATTAAATTCGTTTCTATCCTAGAGGAAAGGGTTTTTATGGAGATTATTTGAGGCCATGGAAAGCCAGAAAGATTGAGAGAAAAATGACCGTCCTTGAGTGCAGACCTTGAACCAAGCGGTCTAGAGGAGGCTTTTCCATCAAAGTGGTCGGAGGACCAGCCGCAGAATCACCTGGGAGTTAGAAATGCAGATGCACGGGCCGCAGCCCAGGATTCTAAATAAAAATCTGCAGTGATTCCCCTAAACCCTGCAGTTGAGAAGCACTGCTGTAGAGGACGAAGAGCAAACTCTGCTCTTTTATCTGAAAACATGTACACCTCCGTTCTCCATCCCAACCTCGTCCTCACCTCCCCCTCCTCCCCGGAAAAACATGAAATTGAAATTTCCACTCCGCTTGATCTGTCAGAGATACATTTTAAGATTTGTTTTAAATGAAAATGCATTTTAAAAAATACTTTCTTCCCGAGACGACTTCCTGGGGTTATTAAAAATGCAATTGAAATGTACTACTTAGTGGCAAGTGGCAAATCATCCCATGATTAAGAAATTTTTCTGACAAGCATAGACTGGGGGGAAATGGCATCCACGTGGCTTGTGTGTTTAGTCCGTTGGAGCAGAAAAATCCATAAATTCAGCCAGAAGTGTCAGTCTGGTAGCTCCGTGAAATACAGCCCTTAACTTTGTCTTGCCTCTCTTGGTCGGAACAGCTCCTTACACCAGTGACCCATTTCTCTGATCTCACGGTTGCCTTCCTTGGGGAAATCAGACTGCAGGATATAAAAGACAAGCTTTAATTTATCTTCTTTCTTTATGCTTGTCCGCAACACAAACACAAGCACATACTTCTTTCCTCTTGAGCTAAATGTAACTTCAGCACTTCTCTTGACTTAATGTGTTTTCCTAATTAGCTTTAACATTAAAACCAGCTGCTACTGCAGTGTTTTTTTACTTTTATAAAGCATTAGAAGATTAATTGACTCATTATGTGGAAACAGGAGGATATAAATTTAGGGGAGCTTTTTGTTTAACTTGGGTTATAAATTGCAGCTCATTTTCTTTATTTATGTTTTCCCTACCTTTTTTTATCTCCCATAACTAAGGGCTCTTTTTTGCTTTAGTTTTATGGATGATAATGTTTTTGTTTCTTCAAAGTGAAATCATTTCAGCATGCAGATACTGGCTACAGAGTCAAAACAAAAGTTAAGGTTATAAAAGCTGCTTGTACAGTCTTTGCTTCTCAAACCAGAGGACTGTACTGAGAGTCAGAAGGATCTGGCTACTTTCCTGTCATTAACCGGGTTCCAGGCACAGGTTGTCCCCTCTCTGAGTATGCCCTCCCTCACGTCAAGTGGAGCTAACATCAGTTTTCTCTAGCTAACAAAGCAGCTATGATGAAAACATTAGATAATATATTATATAATGAACTTTAAATGCATTATCCAAATCAGATGCATAACTTTTATTTAGCCCTCATTATTCCAGCCTGCACAAAAACCAAATAGATGCTATATCTTTACCTACACAAAAAAGATTATAAATGTGTGTGCTGCTACTTAGTGATCCTGGGAAATTAACACCATCATCATAAAGGTTGAATTTATTTAATTTTTATTTTAAATACTTTAGGTACTGAATTAATAAAAGTATCTAAAAATTATTATTTACAGTTACATTTATTACTGATCCAATAGATAACGAATAAGTTGGTTTTAACACATCTGAATGGGGTTAGACTAAGGACTCGACAAGCTTTCTTTCACATAATCACAACAACCCTATAAAGTAGGTACCATATATTTAGTTCTGTTTTGCAGATTACATGAGGAGTTTGACAGTAACTCCGGTTTACATGGCTACAAATTGCATGGATTTTAATCCATATGCTTTATTCCCACCTTTATTTGTGACTCAGCCCATTCTTTGTAAAAGCGTGCTCTTTGGAGCTTTTACCCAGCTTCCAAACTCTGATTCTGCGTCTTGGCTACCCACGCTGCTCACTTTCTACTCCCTCCTCAAGAATGCTAGAGCATAATACAATTCCTCAAACCCATGAATAAGGTGCAGTGGGACAGGGAGCTCAAAGGAGGCAGAATTGGGGGCCTGGGGCAGGGGCTCACTCCTGTAATCCCAGCCCTTCGGGAGGCCGAAGTGGGCGGATCACTTGAGGTCAGGAGTTCGAGACCAGCCTGACCAACCTGGTGAAACTGTCTCTATTAAACACACACACACACACACACACACACACACACACACACACGGCCGGGGGCAATGGCTCACGCCTGTCATCCCAGCACTTTGGGTGGTAGAAGCTGGCGGATCTCGAGGTCAGAAGATCAAGACCACCCTGGCTAACAGGGTGAAACCCCGTCTCTACTAAAAATACAAAAATAAAATAAAATTAGCCGGGCATGGTGGCGCGCGCCTGTAGTCCCAGCTACTCGGGAGGTTGAGGCCGGAGAATCGCTTGAACCTGGGAGGCGGAGGTTGTAGCGAGCGGAGATCGCTCCAGTGCACTCCAGCCTGCAAGACTCCGTCTCAAAACCAAACAACGAAAACAAAACACACCCGCGACTTAGCCGGCTTGGCCCGTAACCGGCGGCCCGGGAGGTGACGTCACACAGGCGCCCGAACCCGGAAGTTGGGAGCTGCCGCCAGCCAAGATGGCGCCGCTGTACTGCGGCCTGAGCGGGACCGTCTCGAAAGAAAGGAAGAGAAGAAATGAGGCCAGACAGCCCCCGAGGGCATACATTTTCCTTGCAAATGGAAGAGCTCCTCACCAGAAACTAAATCTGGAGGACGGAAGGAAGCAGTCGAAGGTGTTTCCAGAAACCCATTCCTAATAGACTGTTGTAACCCCCGCCTCAGATCAGCCTTCAGACCACCCTTAGGCTCCAGTACTTGGGCAGCAGTGGCATAAATATGTCATTGGAGGGCAGTCTTTTTTTTTTTTATTTTTTTTGAGACGGAGTTTCGCTCTTGTTACCCAGGCTGGAGTGCAATGGCGCGATCTCGGCTCAACCTCCGCCTCCTGGGTTCAGGCAATTCTCCTGCCTCAGCCTCCTGAGTAGCTGGGATTTCAGGACCGCGCCACCATGCCCAGCTAATTTTTTGTATTTTTAGTAGAGACGGGGTTTCACCATGTTGACCAGGATGGTCTCGATCTCTTGACCTCGTTATCCACCCACCTCGGCCTCCAAAGTGCTGGGATTACAGGCTTGAGCCACCGCGCCCGGCCGGAGGGTAGTTTTACAAGTCTGTCCCCAGGCTTGCAGACAGTCGTCAGCAACTAGGATCTATTTATAAATCAGGGGGTACTAACTGCAAATTGCTCTCAGCTGTTTTTCTTTTTTTTTTAAGTAAGTGATGAGCAGCACTGTATCTTTTTCTTTTCCTTTTTTAAAGAGAAGATTGGACTGATTATCTAAATGTACGTAGGATTGGGAGTAGTGGCTTGGAGTCCTAAGGGGCAGGTCTATATTTTTGCTTAATCGCATTAGTGTTAACATTTATTTTATGCCATTTGTTGACTACCAACTAGGTTCAGTAACTGTATTTTGTCTAGTCCTCAAACGAGTCTCCAAGGTATTACTAGAAAAATTTTATAGATCAGGTAAGCTAGGTACTTACTCTCGTCTATGTAACAGTTGTGGAACTGGTTTCAAACTCTAGCCTATGTGACTTTAATGCTACAACTTCATTCAGGACATTCTGTCACTCCTTTCCAAATTTTTATTCCCTTGGAGTGTTGGAACTATTGGGAAGATTTACCCAATATGAAATATCAGTTAGAGCAATGACAAAGATATCTTCATGAATTGTTATTTTGATTGTTCTACTAATTAAAGAGAAAAGGCACATCCACATAAAAAAGCAGCAGTGCAGAACCCTATGAAGATATAAGACTGAGTTGTTTCCAAGTTAATGCTTAATCAAAATTACCGTTAAACATTATTTAAGAATTGTCATAACTTGGCCAGGTGCAGTGGCTCATGCCTGTAATCTCGGCATTTTGGGAGGCCAAGGCAGGTAGGTCACCTGAGGTCAGGAGTTTGAGACCAGCCTGGCCAACATGGTGAAACGCTGTCTCTACTAAAAATGCTAAATTAACTGTGCATGGTGGCACATGCCCCTAATCCCAGCTACTTGGGAGGCTGAGGCACAAGAATTGCTTGAACCCAGGAGACACAGGTTGCAGTGAGCCAATATTGTGCCACTGCCCTCCAGCCTGGGCAACAGAGTGAAACTTTGTCTCAAAAAAAAAAAAGTCAAAATTAGTGTTATAAGATATATAGTAATTGATCCAATATGACAGGAAGAAGATCGTAGTTAAGATGCAACTGAGGTATGCCAGAAGCCTGAGGCAGGAATGTACTTGCATGTCAGCTCTGTGCCTGGCCAATTGAAACCCTTCAAAGTAAAAAAAAAATTGATGTTGAGGGCATGGACTTGAGAAGGCAAAAAAGGGAATTCGTTAATAAAGTGAAGGTGACATCAGTTAATTACTGGGGGAGTCACAGAGAAGACACAGGGGCTTGCAAGACATACCTTGAGTTTCTAAATGGATATAGTATTATGCATTTAAAGGGCTGTTGAATTATATGAGTACCTGTCCCATGTAGTATATCCAGGCATTTCCTATCCTCAGCCTCAGTAAGGAAGCTTTGTCACCCAGGCTGGAGTGCAGTGGCACACAATCTCGGCTCACTGCAGCCTCTGCCTCCTACATTCAAGCGATTCTTGTGCCTCAGGCTTCTGAGTACCTGTGATTACAGGTACACACCACCATACCCGGCTGAATTTTTGTATTTTTAGTAGAGATGGGCTTTCACCAATGTTGGTCAGGCTGGTTAACTCCTGACCTCAAGTAATCCACCCACCTCAGCCTCCCGAAGTTCCGGGATAACAGACGTGAGCCACCATGCCCAGCCTAAATCTTTGAATCTTGATTAAAACAACCAGCTTGGATCCATTTAGGCAGGATTTATATTTTCTCAATCATAATTGAAAACATTTTTTTAAACAAAGGACTATATGGACAATAAGGTTTGAGAATGGCTTATATGGAAAGAGAACAAATGAAAAACTGCATATATAAATATAGGAATTATTTTAACACATAAGTACATAAAATTCCCATCGCAAAACTGAATGTTGATGTTGCTAACCAGTTTCACCTCACACTGGAAGTGGCAAAGTCATTTCTTAGGTGTAACTAGGAAACAGCAGTCTAGTCTGGATTCTCTTGTGTGGTCATTCAGGTTTTCTGGGCCCATGAACCTGATTCTGGGCGAGTCACCTGTACGAGCGTCAGCAGCTCTGTCTGAAATTGCTCCAATTCTGGGTCAGTATTTTCTCATCGAATGCATTTCTAAGGATATTTTCTTCGTAAATGCAGCCTGTGGTTGCTGCTGATCTGCAAAGGGGCATTTCTGAATCTGATCTGTGGTGTCCCTGTGTAGCACTGCACTTTCAATCTCAATAAAATTTCCCGTGTTCCTCTACTCCACCAACCATGGCACGAATGGAAAAGGCTGATTTTTTTTGACAGCAGAGAAAAGATTCCAAAATTGCCCAGTGTCAAGGATTCTGTGACACTCCTTGACTACAAGATATAACCATTACCATATAGAATACCTAATTCTACATACTGTTAGATGTGTTTTCAGAACTGTTTTCCTTTTTAAATCACTAGTAGCTAAAAAGAATAAATTTTTTTAAAAAAAACTGGAGACACCACTCTTATACTATAGAAGGAAAATACTGACATATTCCCAAGCAAATGAGTAATGATTATTGGAATTCCTTTTATTTGCACATGTGCCTTTGTTATAATAATTGAGTATATAATAACTGATTCAACAAATAATGGAGAAATGTGTTGTTTAAAAAACTTTAATTCATTTGCTGTCCAAGAGCATTAATTCTTTTTGTTTTGAATGGTTTTAAAATAATTATAATGCATTTCTCAGCATATTACCCATTCTTCTTTCTGAAGGGTCCCCAGTGCCAGTAGGTATAGATGTCCATGTTGAAAGCATTGACAGCATTTCAGAGACTAACATGGTAAGTTTCTTCATGGAATATCATTGTTCTCAGCAGTGTCAGAATCAAAATCACTAGTGTTTTAATATATCATTTAAATTATGTATGTTATTTATGTCTTCTACTTTGCTTAATAATAGAGTCGTGATTGCTGTGCTCTCTTCTGTCCACTTCATTCTACCCTCGATTACAATTCTCTTTCCTTATCTACTCTTCTATTTTCCTTATAATGGTTTTCCAGTGGTGGAACATTGTAGAACATCATGATATATTTACCTGTGCAGCAAGAATTGAGAATAATTGTCTAAAAAGAAGGATGACCGTACTATATAGGTGATATGAAATCCCAGTCATGCATCCTTACCCACAAAATGATCAACAGTTGAACCAGCATTGATAGACTGCTTTCACATATGTCAAATGATATTAGTTTTGCTTATCTGAAGACAACCAGTAGCAAAGGACAAAGGATTATTCATGGGACTAAAAATTTAATTAAAATTTTGTCTGTTTCCTTATATTTTTCCAGAAATCTAAAAGAGACTGACATTATTTAATTTTGCAATGAAACATCTGTATTTTCATAGAAGATTATTTGTTCTATGAAATATCCATAAACTTGAAAGTGATCCCTTATCTTCAACCTTCCTGTTAGCTGTTTCTGTCTTTTATGACATAGTGCATGCCTTGCTTTTTTGTTTCTTCTTCCCATCCCTTAATCACTTTAGCTGTTTTTATGTTTTAATATTATCAACTGTAATTTTCTATCTCATTTTCTCTATTCCCAATTTAGGACCACCTTCCTTGTTTACATAATTACCAGAGCCAAGCGATTTTAGGTTTTTCAAGTTTTTTGCGCTAAGAAAGAATAGTTAATACCATGGCTAGCTTATACATACAAGCACCTACATATCTATTTTCAGATGTATTTCCTTTTTACTTACTCTTTTTCTGTTAATTTGTTAATGTAGTTTCAGCATTTGGTTTAGCCCCCTTTAGTTTGTTTTTCTATCCCAAATAAAGAGTGCCTTTTTATCTTCAAAATTTCAACATCTGTGTCCTTTTTGTCTTAGTCCATTTGTGTTACTATAAAGGAATACCTGAGGCTGGGTAGTTTCTAAAGAAAAGAGGTTTGCTAGGCTCCTCGTTCTGCAGGCTGTACAAGAAGCATATCACTACCATCTGCTCCTGGTGAGGGCCTCAGGAAGCTTCTGCTCACGGTGGAAGGTGAATAGGAGCAGGCATCACATGGCAAGAGAAGGAGGAATGGGGGTGGGAGAGATACTAGGTTCTTTCAACAACCAGCTCCTAGTGGCAGGGTGAGGAAGGAAGGGGACTGTCATGGGAAATAATCGAGAACTTATTCATTACTAAGGAGATGGCTCCAAGCTATTCCTGAAGGATCTGTCCCCAAGACTCAAATACCTCTTGATATGGTTTGGGTCTGTGTCCCCACCCAAATCTCGTCTTGACATGTTGAGGGAGGGATCCTGTGGGAGGTGATTGGATCATGGGGGCGGTTTCCCCCATGCTGTTCTTGTGATAGTAAGAGAGTTCTTACGAGATCCGATGGTTTACAAGTAACAGTTTCCCCTGCACGTGTTCTGTCGCTCTGTCTCCGGCTGCTTGTGAAGAAGGTGCTTGCTTCCACTTTGTTTTCCACTGTGATCATAAGTTTCCTGAGGCTTCCCCAGCCATGGAGAACTGTGAGTCAATTAAACCTCTTTTCTTTATTAATTACTGAGTCTCAGGTAGTTCTTTATAGCAGTTTGAAAATGGACAAATACACCTCTCATCAAGCCCCATCTCCAACACTGGAGATCAAATTTCAGCACACGATTTGGAAGGAACAAACATTTAAACTCTATCACTTGTTCTTGCCTAGTAGCTCTGTGTACTTATATTTAAATTGCTTTTTCCATCTCATTTAATTCTCCTCAGTTGCTGTTTTCTCCATCATCTTCTTTAGATCCACCTCTTTTTCTCTCTATCAATACTACACCACCTTCAAGTGTTAATGACAAAGGCCCTAACTGGTACCTACTAGTAAGATACAGCATATAAATATGTTTTGGTTTGGTTTCAATTTTGGATTTGGTTTAAATTTTAGGTTTTTTTCTCCATTCTACCAAACGTTTTAAACAATTTAATGTTTGGGCCAGGAGCAGTGGCTCACGCCTGTTATCCCAGCACTTTGGGAGGCTATGGCGGGCAGATCATTTGAGGTCAGGAGTTCAAGACCAGCCTGGCCAACATGGTGAAACCCTGTTTTTACTAAAAATACAAAAAAATTAGCTGGGCATGGTGGCACATGCCTGTAGTTCCAGCTACTCCGTAGGCTGAGGCAGGAAAATTGCTTGAACCTGGGAGCTGGAGGTTATAGTGAACCAAGATTGCACCACTACACTTCAGCCTGGGTGACAAAGTGAGACTGTCTGAAAAAAAAAAAGAAGAAGAAAAATCAATGTTTGAGTGTATTTAGATAGGGCCTGTCCCCTCCAGGTTGTCCTGGAACCCGTGCCTTGCTTTTCTTCTCTTGATTCAGCCTGCTTCTTTGACTAAAGTTGCCCACCTGGTTCTTGGAGTCATTCGAGATTGCAGCTCTTATCCGGATGCTTATTATCCTTTTCTACTTTAAAGATGGCAGTCTGCTTTTCTGTTTGTTTTTTAAATAAAACCAACAGAGTGCCTCTTCCATCAATTGGGAGGAGTTATTTTCTTTTCAAACTTCATTTTCCATCTGAAAAAATTTACTTTGTTGTTTATCCAATCTACTCATTTGCTGGCCGTTTTTATGTACATGAATCCTTGAATTTCATTCCGTTTTCTGGAGTATTTTACATGTGTGTTCTTAGAAACCTTTCAAAAGCTTTTATATATGCTTTGGAATAAGTATTGTTGATATATAAACTATAGCCTATATAGTAATTTTCAGAGTGTTAAATTTAAAAATTTAGATTCTGGACCAGGCGCGGTGGCTCACGCATATAATCCCAGCACTTTGGGAGGCAGAGGCAGGTGGATCACGAGGTCAAGAGATCGAGACCATCCTGGTCAACATGGTGAAACCCCGGCTCTACTAAAAATACAAAAAATTAGCTGGACATGGTGGCGTGTGCCTGTAATCCCAGCTACTCGGGAGGCTGAGGCAGGAGAATTGCCTGAACCCAGGAGGCGGAGGTTGCAGTGAGCCGAGATCGCGCCATTGCACTCCAGCCTGGGTAACAGGAGCAAAACTCCGTCTCAAAAAAAAAAAATTTTAGATTCTATGTATTATTTCTGTAATAATGCAAATACCACAATTAAGGATAAAATGAGAGAGACAGAAAGTGAACAAACAGGGATCTGCTAAGGAAGCAGGGCCTAGAAAACATCAATCGCTAAAATCAAATCATCTTTTCATCTGTATCCTTAATTCATATTTTTATTTTTAGCGATTCCTCCAAATCACTAACTGAAAGAAGTTCAGGACACATAAAAGTTCTAGAAAGGTCTAAACACAATCTTCTGTGACCCATTACACCTTGTTTCAGTCTGTGAACTCTCAGCTAATGGACTGCCTCGTCCTTATCATTATCTAATTCAATATTTATTTCAGTTCAACATAGGTCTTAAACATTCATTTTGCCACTCTACACCAAAAGGGAATAGCACTCATAGGACTCACTACTCAAAAAAGACTGGTTTGTAAGATTTTGATCCTTTCCTACCCAAAGTCAGCTCCTACTGGTACTTCCACCAAGCCTGTTGTGCTCTGAGAACAAGCTTTTATTTCCCCTGTCCTGGCATCATATTGAAGTCATTTCTAAATGACCCAGTTTGTATCTAAAATCCTTATTGTCTCTAACCAGCAGCACCCAAAACTGGATATCATCTTTACTCCCTAAATTAGGTTAGCTGTGCTAGTCTATATCACATAAAACTGGACTGGGTTCACATGCCCAGTTTGAAAATGATTTCTCGTTGTCAGGGATTCACCCTTTTTCCCAAGTGTATGTATGTTTGGTTGGTATTGCTTCTCATTTATCATCTTTCTACTCTCTCTTGTCCACCCTAACTTCGCTTTCGATCCGTCTAAGTTTTGTATCATTCTCCTTCCAGAATGCTGTTCGGCTTGCTCCTGGTGATCGATAATGCCAGCAAGTAATGACTTGCTGTATCACAAACACGCACCCACGTCTGCTGTTTGACTCCATAAACTCAAATGTTTACCTAGTGACCTTTAGATCAGACCAAGCATCTAATTCTAAGTATGTGCTTACTAAGGCACTCTATGCAGTAACCCACACAAGTCCCCGTAAAACCCTAATCCAAAATTACACATGGCTAATGTTCCCAGATTAATCCAGAGCCATAAATCAATATAGCTCTATTCTGAACCTAGAACACACTAGCTCATAATTAATTGGTGACTCATTCAGAGTTTACTGAAACGTATCCTCTGTTTGTATAATAAATGCCAAAGTTCTAGGATATGCACTAGTTCAAGAAAAATTTGATTATTGTTGGAAAATAAAAGAGAGAAGTAAGCAATTGTGAAATAGTAAGAAGTTATTGTGGTTGTCCAACAGCAAACAATTTGGATGAAGCTAGGGGAGTTTCTATTCAAACAACCAAATATTTTGGATATCTAAGAGCCAAACAAAGCTCATATTATTAAGTGAATAAACTTTTTTTTCTACTATAATGTTAGTACAGTTTTTTCCTCTCATCAATACATTCTTAAAATATAAGAATGAACATTAACGATTCAAACCCCTGAGCCATACTGAATCAGAGTCTCTGGGAACTAACTTCTGGGAAATGTGCCATTTCTACAAACTTCAAAAATTATTCTTTGCACATTAAACTTGAAGAACCACCATTTTACAATATGCTTTCTGTCTCTCAAGCTGAGGACGATTCCTGACTGTCCTAGGACTTCTGTCAGCTTGCTTTACATGAATAGCTCTAATAAACACTTGATCCACATTTTTGTGGAACTATAGTTTATTTGATTTGGGAAAACTTCTTTAACAAAAGGAACGTGAGCATCCGTACAAAATCAATTTTAAAAATGAATATTTATTTATAATGAAAAAAGGAATCACAATAAAATAATAGACAGTAAAATAGTAAAGTTTCAGGTTCCTTTCTTCTGAGATCTCTTTAGGTGATTTACCGGAATGCTTGCACAGAAATGCTGCCCATTTATAACCTGGTTCCCTTTCCCCAACTTGAATATTCTATTATAGCTCCCAGAAATTCTTAACATTCACCAGAGTTCATGTGAAAGAGAAGCTGAAAGCATAACCTCCTTAGCGTCATCCTAGATCTCTCTGAAACTACAATGTTAGCCATTCACTTATAAGTCATTAACACCCATGAGAATGAGTCCTGGGACTAATAGTGTTGAGTGGTCATCCTGAACCATATTCCTACTGGTTTTGATTGGTTTCTTCTTCTCTCTATCTAGGACTTCACAATGACTTTTTATCTCAGGCATTACTGGAAAGACGAGAGACTCTCCTTTCCTAGCGCAGTAAACAAAAGCATGACATTTGATCATAGATTGATCCAAAAGATCTGGGTGCCTGATATCTTTTTTGTCCACTCTAAAAGATCCTTCATCCATGATACAACTATGGAGAATATCATGCTGCGTGTACACCCTGATGGAAACATCCTCCTGAGTCTCAGGTAAGGAGAGCTGACTACTGCCTTTGGCTTTCTTATACTGCCACTATCTGCACCAAAACTGATGATTCTCGCTTCAGATAAAACTCAAAATGTAGCTGTCTGTTTAATGTTTCTAGAGATTGGGACACAATCATAAGATGTGGTTTTTCCCTAGTTCTAACATTGAGATTAAAATAAAAATGATTTGCTGTTCTGACTATATCCACTCTGGGTATATGTTGGTTGGACAAATAGTGAAGCTGAATTATGCAAATCCTAAAATCTGGCACACAATTTTATAGGCAAACAAGCCTGTTTTTCCTCCTTACCAACTCCATGTGAACGCTGCACCCCACCAAGCAGTTTTGGAACCTTGGGTTAGTTATACAATTTTTCTTAATTATCTCCTTCATTTTTCATGGGAAGGCATAGCTATCATTCAAGCTAACACCAATTTGCTTTCTTTTACTTTGCTTTTAATTTAAAATGTGCATTCCGACACTTTGCTATAACAGCGCTTCCTTTGAAATGTTCCAGTTTCTTTTAGTCACATGAGTCCTGTGCATATTGAGTGGCTTATCACAGATAATTACTATAAATGTTTAGTAAACCCAAGCAACTCAGTTTTTTTTAAATGTCTACTAACCTTAGAAACATTCTAAAGTAGGCTGAACAAATGATAGATATCCCTGTCCTAACTTCTGGAACCCGTCATCATATATGACCACAAAAAAAAAAAGGAAAGAAAGGAAGGAAGGAGAGAAAGAGAAAAGGATCCTTGCAGATGTGATTAAGTTAAGGATCTTGAAATAGGTAAGAAATTATCCTGGATTATCTAGGTGGGACTTAAATGCCATCTTAAGTATCCTTATAATAGAAAGGCAGAGGAAAATTTCATGTATACAGAAAAAGAGAAGACAATGTGTCATAAGCCAAAAAGTGCTGGCAGCCACCAGAAACTATAGGACACATGGATTTTTCCCCAGAGCTGCTAAGAGAGAAGGGCCTATGACAATTCGATTTCAGCCCCATGATACTGATTTCAGAGTTCTGGCCTCCAGATCTGTGAGAGAATAAATTTCTATTGTATTAAACTACCAAAAATGTAGTAATTTGTTATAGCAGCAATAGGAATCTTATGTAGATTGGTTTTGCTCATTAAAATACCTCAGCACAGAGCTGTTGATATATGTGCTGTCAATTTTTTTAAAAATGCAGTTAAAGGAAAATATCACTTTCAATGGTTTTTTTTTGGGGGGGGGTATGGTAGGGAAGAATAGGATCTCACTGTGTCATCCAGGCTGGGGGTACAGTGACACAATCTCAGCTCACTGCAGCCTCTGCCTTCTGGATTCAAGTGATTCTCCTGCCTCAACCTTTCCTGAGTAGCTGAGATTACAGGCACCCAGCACCATGCCCAGCTAATCTTTATATTTTTAGTAGAGATGAGATTTCACCATGTTGGCCAGGCTGGCCTCGAACTCCCGACCTCAAATGATCTGTCCAACTCAGCCTCCCAAAATGCTGGGGTTACAGGTGTGAGCCACCATGCCTGGCCTCAATAGGACTTTTAAATCAGGAGTAGCATAGGACTCATAGGTACTGGAGTCAAGCCTCAGTAGGAATCAGGAGCAGAACGGCACTGTCTGGACAAAGAATCAACCATTTTAAATTAATTTTAGTGGGGGGAGTAAAGAATTAACTCAGTCGATTTTTCTTACCCTGCACATTCCAGGAAATATTTGGTCTTGCCAGCCTCCTGTGGGGTAACCTCTAACCCCTTGGAATATCCTAACTGATAAGAGTATCTTTATTTACTTGGGGGCTGGGGGCTGAGCCCGATAGTTTCTGCTAACAATGTGATTTATAGTGGAGGCTTTGAGCCACTGGATATCAGCTTGACCTCTGGAAGGGCTGGAGACTAAGGTCAGCCATGTGGGTTGTCAGTCAGTACTATGTGGCTATTCTCAATTAAAAGTATGAATATCAAGGCTTGGGTGAGCTTCCTTGGTTGGTGATGTCCCAAGGGTGTTGTCACATATCACTGCTGAGAGAATTAAGCACCATCTGTATAACTCCATTAGGAGAGGAAAACTGGAAATGTGTTCCTGGTCTCTCCTGGACTCTGCCCTGTGCTCCTTTTCTGCTGTTGATTTTCTTTCTTTTTTTTTTTTTTTTTTTGAGACGGAGTTTTGCTGCTGTTACCCAGACTGGAGTACAATCAGCTCACCACAACCTCTGCCTTCTGGGTTCAAGCAATTCTCCTGCCTCAGCCTCCTGAGTAGCTGGGACTACAGGCACACACCACCATGCTCAGCTAATTTTTGTATTTTTAGTAGAGACGGGGTTTCACCATGTTGACCAGGATGGTCTCGATCTCTTGACCTCGTGATCCACCCACCTCAGCCTCCCAAAGTGCTGGGATTATAGGTGTGAGCCACCGCGCCCGGCCTCTGCTGTTGATTTTCATCTGTATCTTTCCATTATTATATAGGTAACCAAGAGTAAAACAGCTTCGCTGGGTTCTGCAAGTCCTTCTAGTGAATCACTCACCCTGAGAGTGGTCTTGGAGATCCTCTAACACAGGAGGAACTCAAAATTTTTGTCAGCACAGCTCTTCCAGCCAACAGCAGCGCCAATCCAAGCCCAGAGCCAGATCCCCCGGTTCTGGGATTGGTTCTGACACCACCTCGCCTCCCAGCCTCTTTGGCATTAATTCATTCACATGTACTATGAAGGAAGTGGACTGAAACACCTCAGAGGGTCCCTTCTAGGTTTAAAGTGCTAGGAACACACCACAATGAATATGTTTTGTGACACAAAGTAATCCTTGGCTTGATGTATTGTTGCATGACTATTGACAGTAGAATTAGCCCACAGAAGATGAAATGATCCTGCTCCTCTGATTAACTCAAGGGCACCACAGGTAGGAGCATCTGTTGCCTTTGTGTTTTGCAAACCTGCTCAGGGGCCTTTTACGAACCTTTGATCTGCTATTGTGGGTACCAAAATTTCTACTTTGAGGCAAGATCATAGTACAGCAGCCTCTGCCTGAAGCCAGGAAAACTAGGAGGATATAAAATTTGAAAAAACAGTTCTTATCAGTATGCAAGCCTTTTGGCTTAATAGCACCTGAATTATGCATTGTACACATAGATCTATAACTAAGAATGCTCCAGGCTTTTCACTCACTACTGGAAAGAGGATTTCCTCAGGTAAACTTTCTTTGTAAAGGAAACCTTTACCTACAGGTTTTTATTGCCACCACCCCAACCCTTTGTTACTATAGGCTATTTATGTGGGAATCTTCCAAAAAGCAAAAAATATTCAAATCTATTTAAAAGTCTTCTCACTTTAAAGTGTGTTTTTCTGGAGACATCAGAGCCAGAAAATACAGAGGGGGCCGATCAGGAAATGATGAGCTCAGAAGCAGGTATGAAAGCTGAATTCACTCACTGAGTCTGTGGCTTAAACAAATCATCTACCCTCTAGAGTTTGCTTCCTTGCATATTATTTGGACAGAAGATAATACTGCCCGTTTTGGATTCTTCTTGAAAGATACACAGAATGGACAAACAATAAGAAAGTTTCCATGTTGCATGCTCATTTGGCCAGATGGTTGAATGATCTATCTGCAGTATCTTTTTCTCATTCTCTTTGTAGGATAACGGTTTCTGCCATGTGTTTTATGGATTTCAGCAGGTTTCCTCTTGACACTCAAAATTGTTCTCTTGAACTGGAAAGCTGTAAGTCTCACTTCCTGGTGGAGTGAGTTCATCATTTGAACACATCATCACATATTTACATGTAAATAAGCATGCTCTTAACAAGCATTTTAAAATCTTGATATATTTATCCAAAATCAAAACAGTTGTGTGGTTTTTTTTGTTTTTTGTTTTTTGTGGGGTTTTTTTGGTTTCTGTTTTTTATGAAGGTTGTGTTGGCAGTTTGTCTGTTAAAGAAGATTTGGGGGGAAAGTATTTTGATAATTGTGTATTCTGCAGTTTCCACAATAAAGGAACAGCTCCCTAAAAGGGTCTATTATTGCTAATGTTACATAGATTGACACAGACTTTCCACATTTGGAAAGCTCTGGAATTAATGTTCCCAGATGAATCACAGTCCTTCATTAGGTAGACTTGGGTTCCCTAGAAAAATCTAGCTCTAGACATAGACACCCTTTATCAAAACCCCATCACAGGGTATCTGAGCTGTCAATCATTTTTACCCATCAGCTATTTTTGATACAAGATCTTAAAAGCTGACTGCAGTTTTTGAAAATGTGTCTAAAATGCTGGGAATCTCAATAGATGTCTAATCCCTAATGCTCTGCCCTAAATCCATTAGAAACTTTTTGTACCACTATTTGACTTCAGAAAATTTCTTAAAAGATTGGCCCATTTTGGAATTTCATCCAAGGAAACGAAAAACAAAGAGGGACTAACAGGCTGGAATCAGGCCTGTGACAGTGAGGGGATGCTATGGTGTCACTCTGACATCTGGCTTAGTACTCTAAGAGAATGCACACAAATATGGGAGCAGCTATCTGGGGAGTTTTAATTCATTATGTGGGCACAAGATCAACACTATACTAGTTATCAGGGTCTAACTTTTAGAGATTCTTTTCTCTCTTCCTAAAAGTGTATGTATGATCAGTTCATTGGCAAACGTATTTTTGTCACCTAATATGTTACATGTCACTGGACTAGGGACTAGGGACACAGAGCCACATAAAACATGGTTATAGAGCTCATCAAGCTTACAAGAACTGACTCCACTTACAAGTATTTTCATGTTTTAGATGCCTACAATGAGGACGACCTAATGCTGTATTGGAAACACGGAAACAAGTCCTTAAATATTGAAGAGCATATTTCCCTTTCTCAGTTCTTCATTGAAGAGTTCAGTGCATCTAGTGGATTAGCTTTCTATAGCAGCACAGGTACAGCATTTTACGTGGGTGATTCATCAGCATTTATTGGATATCTACTGTTTGCAAAGCACCACAACCTGTGAAAAAACCGAATCCAAGCGAGTGTTCCCTTTGGCCAAGACCGTCATTCCTGTCCCTTACAGAGAGCGACCTCCATCTTTCCCCACCTCATTTCTCTCCCGATCATGCAACCACCTCTAACAAGATGCCTTTCTTCGATTCCTGACTCCTCAGTCTCAATACAGCAGACTGAGTAATCTCTTTGGAACATGAAGTTCAGAATTCTTTCCTGTTCTAAACTTTTCAGTGTCTTTCCATCACATTTACAACAAAATTGAAGTTTCTCAACGTGATCAGTCTTCTGCCTAACATGGGACTCACCCACTCACCCTGCCCCTCACCACCTGCTTTTCTTCTGACACTGGCCTTCTTGCTTGCCCACCTCATTCCATCAGCAGAACCTCTGCCTGGCCATCTCCTCCCTCTGCCTGGAAAGCTTTCCCCCAATGTTCTCATGACGAGCTTCCTCACTTCAGTCAGTGCTTTCTTCAAAGAGCTTCTCAAACAGTGCTTTCCTAACAAACCAACCTGTGTAAAATAGGATTCCTTTCTCACCATTCCCCGCCTCCGTCATCACAGCACCTCCCATTACCTGAAGTATGCACTCATTTGACTGCTGTATTGTCTGAGTGCCTCACCAGGAACGGGGCGGGCAATCTGTCTGCCTTGCTCACCATTTCTTCTATAGCACCTGGAACGTGCTTGGAACATGTTAGATGCTCAATAAAAACCAGCTGAGTGAATCCATCCACAAAGTGCATTGTTGCCCCAAACAAAAACCCCATCCAAAATTGGGCCTAGAGAGCACTCTTTATTATGACAGATGTATTTCTGAATTGACAAGTTTTATCCAAGACAGCTTTTAAAGTTATTTCTGAGCAGCCTCCTGTTCCCCTCGACCCTCCTCACCCTCCACTATCATTCCCCTGCTGGATAGTAATATTCTGGGTCATTGTAGGGCGAATCCATATAAAATGCCATTTCAGATTCAATGAAGCCATGCTTAGACCAGCCGGAAAGTGTACCAACAGCTGTCCCTGAGTTTCAGAGCTGTCCTGGCTAGAATACTTTTGCCTCCTCTGCCTTGATGGTGGTTCCTTTTCTCCTCTAAGATTCTCTACTCTGTTCTTAGATCTTGGAGAGGAGTTACCAAATTTTTATCTAAAAACCTGCATCTTTAAGAGAGAAGTCGAAGTTTACATTGCAGAGAAGTTAAATGATTCTCTAGGAGCAGCAGCTATTTAGCTGTTTAGACCCAGAAGAAATTCTCTGTTTTACCCTGTTATTTGTCTACATTGCTTGGGATTCAGCAGATGATGCTATAATTTTAATCCTGTTTATTGCCTTTTCTGATTATATAAGTAATACATATTTATTTGTTTTGATCACTGATATATCCCTGGCTCATGGTACATGCTCAAAGGCTAATTATTGAATGAATGAAAAAATGTTAGACAATTTGAGGAGACCTCAGAAAAATTTAAAGGAAAATCTCTTCGTAATCCTACCTCATAGAGATAAACTATATTCTTATTTTGATATATTTTTCTGATCCTCCTCCTTCTCCTTCTTTTCTCACTTTGCCTTTCTCTATATGAATAAATATAAGCATATATTTATCAGGCCTTTTAATGTTCTTCATTAATGCTAAATTAAATTAATATTTAAATAGAATGTATGCAATGAACAACCGTGATATATGTGAAGTATAATTTATAGGACTTTTAAAATTTTACTCTTGCTATGATGAAATAACTTTGGCATATGATACATTATAAATAGATATTTGCAATGTTTAATGCTAATATAATGTACTATATATGAAGCATAGAAATCCAAAAGAATTGTCTCCCGCACAGAACATATACAAAATATACTGTAATAACAATGGCATTTCTTTAGCTTTTGAAGCACAATTATCTATCAACATATATACAACCATCTTCTTAACAAGAAGTTAAATTTTACTTCCAAATTCTGACTTTACCACTAAGTCATTCCATTTGCTCTCCTCTAATCTTATTTGTGCTTGTCAGACTTTTTGAGCTCTACCAGGCAGGTCCAACACTAGCTGATTTTTATCTTTTTCTGGTCATGTTTTAGAATCTCTTTAAAGCCAGACAAAATATTGGCATTGAAAAACTTGCTGCTCACAAAGATGCTTACATTTTAAAATAAACTTACATATCCCGAACATTGAAATGTAGTTATATTTTTAAGAAATAGCATTTTGGTTCCTTAGAAAATGAAAAAATATATATAATTAGGTTCAAATGTACATGCTTTGTGTAGCATGAGATGGAGAGTTATCCATATAGTTACCATTTTTTTAAAGCAAGTTACAGAAGAATACATTTTAAAATTCCCATACTTGTTATTAAAGAAAGTATTTATACATATTTATGAGTGTTTATATACATATGTGTGCATATTGTGTGTGTGTGTGTGTGTTAAAAGCCTAGAAGGATTAACAAGAGA
Organism: Leontopithecus rosalia; assembly: GCA_028533165.1. NCBI lineage: Eukaryota > Metazoa > Chordata > Mammalia > Primates > Cebidae > Leontopithecus > Leontopithecus rosalia. Next base: position 113,245 of record CM052665.1, read on the forward strand.
TACCTCTAAGAAGTAGGTATAAATTGGGGAAATTTTCAATACTTGTGTTTTTTAATTTGTTCCAATATACTCTTTTTTATGACAGAAATTTAAATGGGCTCTGAGAATAGGAAGAATGCAGAAGGGAAACATTTTGGGAGTTGTATTCAAATATCAAACTAACAATCATATCTGGGTTTATTTGACCATCCCTTAGGTTTCAGAAAGATTACATTTTGAAACTTATTTTAGTTCATGAGCATGTGAGAGTTCTGCCTAACATCAGTCAAACTCAAGTGTCTTTTTCAGACTGGTTTCCTGTTTAAGTATTTTAGCTTCCTCAAAAATAATTTTTTATTTTTTTTTCACTCCTATTTTTACAAGTACCAGCCACAACCACCACTCCCAAATCAGCTCTGTGGAAAAACTATACACCTGATTCTGGCTATAAGAGCCAGAAATACAGTTATTGGACCTTAGTTTCCATTTTATAGCTGAACAACAGGGTCCTTGCAAGCAGGTGAGGGATTCTGCCTCCTGATCTCTTTCTCAAAATCATGCACTATAAATTTACAAAGAAAAAAAGAAGTGACCCCTGCCCGCAAGGGATACATTGAATAGTTATTCTTTATCATAGCATAGTCTAGTGGCTGAATGTGTTATGAATGTGTTTAGTACTATAAAGAGACCAGGGAACCAAAAAAAAAGGAAAAGAGGGAGAAAAAAAAAAGAGAGACCACCTAAACCCTGTGTCTTTCATTTATTAGCAATGTGACCTTGGACAAGTTGCTTAATCTCTCTAACCATCTACCTTCTCATCTTTAAGTGGGTTTCATAATACTCATGTAGACATCATAGGGTTGTGAGGATACATGATGTCATATAATCAAGTACCTTAGAATGTTGTCTGCCAGATAGTAGATGGTCAATAAATATTAGTTAGTAGCTGTCATCATCACACTATTTTCATCCACATTGTCTTGATCCTTTGTATTAAGGCCTAGTTTCAAAGGGCCATTGAAGGTGACTATCTCTAGGTATAGAAACCTTCTTCATTCTTGTCTTGGGACTCACTCCCCAGTTACTGGCCCAGTCCTCCATTTCCCTGGCTACCAACTCTCTAGCCCTTTTTTCTCTTTTATTAACACCTCTTCTTTCTACTGTTTGGCAAGCTGCTGGAGGCAGATGTACCTGCCCCCATCCACAACTTAGTTCAGATGCACAAACTGATGATGCCATGCACATGACAAATGGGCATAAGGTGATTTATTACTCACATAATGAGGCTTTCTAGAGAGAGAGGGGCAGGCTCCCAAGCAGGTCTGAAAATGGCTTGAGAGAACAGGCTTGGGATTTTGTGGTAGCTAGGGGGTGCAGGTAGGGTGAAGGCTGCCTGTTGTAGGACAAGATGCATGCTTTGAACTTCTCACAGGTGCCAAAAAAGAGAGATCTAGGCTTTTTATTAGCTTGTTTAGATGTAGCGCAGAAAGAGAAGTTGGGCTTGAGAGCTTTCAGCAGTCAAACATCAAAAATAGAATCAGACTCTTTATTGTACTACCCAAAATGAGGCCTTCTTGTCTTTCCAAGAAAGCACCACCTTTCCTGAGAGAGAAATGGATTCCCCATGACCTGCAGGTTCAACTAAAATACCACCCCTAGTCTCGAACCACAAGGCAGAGCAGCAGTTTCACTTCCTGGTTACTCCACCCCACCCCCACCCCACCAAAAAAAAAAAAGGACAACTGTTTTTCAGAAAATTACTAATAAAGGATGTAGATAACTAATTCTGTTTCAAGTTAATAATGAACAGAAAACCATATACCTTAATACTGTCTTCCTTTTGAATTGCTTTCACAGGTTTTCCTTATTTTAACCTAACAATAATTATATGAAGTAGCAAGGTCAGATAGCTGTTACTGTACTCTGCAGTCATCACTGAAACTCTCAATTGTACACAGGAATGCACTGGGCTATGACATAGGTGATACAAGACAATGAGAAGCTTAAAAACAATTTACATTTTAACTTTATAATGTACTATGTGATGTATCTTTTATTACTCCTGGTAATAAAATTGTTTGGTATTCCTGAAGCATATATCAACTGACAGAGAGAAGCTTGGAACTAGGTAAGGAAAAGAAAGATAATGAGCATTTAACTGAGAATAGGATTCTAGAAGTAGTCTGCCAGTTCAATGTGGGTTGGCCAGATGTATTTCTTAGGCCAAATGCCTAAGTACTTGATGTGATCCATCTAATAAGTTTGCCATCTTAGGTTACTAAGAAATTACTGCTGAGACTAGTAGAAGGGTTTTCCAACTCTGCAATACCTGTGATTTTTCTTTTATAACTTTTGACCTATAGTCCCTGTGTTTTGAATAATGTTATCTGAAAGTAAACAGCATTTATCACAGAAAAAATAATCCTGCTACTTATTCATAAAAGATGTATTTTCATGTTTCCTCATTCATTGCCCTATTTTAGTAAAGATTTAACAAGATTGGCACATAGTTATTGTGAAATAAAGCAAGGTGATATAAATTAGAAAGGTATTAGAAAAAAAAGGAAAAACCAGGATAGGGTATTACATATAACCTGGTGTGTGGTCATTAAAGAATGGTGCTCAGAGAGGTCCTGCAGATGTCTGAAAATTTGACCTTAAACTTCCTAGTAGTCAATGGGAGAGGTAAACCTGAACAAAATATGTGTGTGGATATGGCCACAAATGGTGCTTTTAATTGGCACAATTAATATTACCAAAATGAGTTTATATAATTTAAATAAGATACAAAGAAACATCATCACTTGGCTACTTTTTTGTAGATTTGTCATACACAAATTATGGTATTCATGAGACTTTAAAATTATAAAACTAGCTTATGGATGCCATTTTCTTTTCCATTTGAATCTCTAGCTTTCTCCAACCCAGGTCAAAATCTAATGACCCACTACCCACTGTGAATCTTGTCATTCAGATAAATGTTTCTTTTCATTTGTTATAGCTAATAAATGGTCTGTTGGCTCTTTTATGCCATCATTAGTCGTGTATTGAGGACTTTCCTTCTTGCAGAAATGCCACAACACAATGTATTGTGGAGAAAGGTCTTTAGAGGCCATCCCACAAAATATAACCACTATTCATCCCTGAACTGTAGATGTGGAAATTAAAGGAGATCTTTGAGTCACATAATTAAGCAGACTGTGGTTCAGCTGGTTTAACAAACACTGATGGAGTGCCAGGCCCAAACATGGAGATGAGGATATCATGTTCCATGTCCCCAAGAGCTTGGAGTCTAAAGAAGCAGGTCATTTCACTAAGTGCAGTGTTTCTAAGAGGAAGCTTGCTCTAATGAAAACTTTGGCTTTTTTCCATAGGTTGGTACAATAGGCTTTTCATCAACTTTGTGCTAAGGAGGCATATTTTCTTCTTTGTGCTGCAAACCTATTTCCCAGCCATATTGATGGTGATGCTTTCATGGGTTTCATTTTGGATTGACCGAAGAGCTGTTCCTGCAAGAGTTTCCCTGGGTAAATCTTTCCCCATCTTTATAAAATGTTCACATGGAAGAAAGTTCAAGGGAGGTAAATAAAATGGGTGATACAAGGAGAGGAAAAGAGAATGGTGGTTCAGTAGGGATAGTCAGAGATGAACATCTAGGTTGCGGTATTTATCTTGACATCTTCAAGAGCAAATTGTAATTGAGTTATTTCCTTGGGAACCCAGATTTTAAGTATGAAGGCTTTGCTGACTGACCTGCAGCTGGATGATAGTAAAGAAAGAGGGTGAAATTATTAAGCATAAACAGCCTCACTTTTAAATCTTGTCTCTTCTTTTTTAAGAAAATCTCCCCATGCTTTATGTAAGTCCATTTAGCGTTTCATGACAAACCCTTACATCACAGAAAGGAACACATTCAAAGTAATTCACACTATACTATTAGTGTATTAATAATAAATTACCTCGGCGGGTTAACAAGAACATGGAGGGGATGCTTGAATTTGAAATATGAATACTAATTAGAAATTAGGACTTGGCCAAAATCAGAAACAACCACAGAGGAATTTCAGGTGCAGTAGCACATTAGTTGGCAAGAGATTTTAGGTGGAGAGACGTTGCCAGCCTCATTAAGTCACTACACAGGGGTGATTATCTACACCATCTAGCATGCTGTATGCCTCTGTCACACACGCTGATTTATGGGAACCATTTCAGACCCACTTAGCAGTTATTGGGATCTTAGAAAGCAGAAGGTGCCAAGCTAAGAACTTAGATGACATGTTACTTAATAAGAACCCAAGAGATAATTCCACTTGCCTCTTTTGCTGGTCAGGGCAGAACCCCCTCATTTTATCTGATGTTGTTCTTTCATTCGTAGTGTTCTATCTAGAGAGAAGATTTTATTATTATAATAATTGTTACAATTATTGTAATTATCACACAATTCATTCCAGAAAGGGTGGTTTGTAAGTTAACATTCACAAATTATATGCATGCTTCAAAAGATCATTTGAAAGACATAAATTATTAATATTAACAATTTGCTCACCTCCTTTCCCTATTAAAAGATTCAATTTACAAGCATTTGAGATTTGAATATCTTCAAGGAAAAAAATATCATCTGAAGAAGTAAATTATTTGGACTGTTTCTTCACACCAGAGCGTGTGCCTGACCTCAGTACTGCAGTGTGGCGGCATAGACCCAAATACGAGACCAAGGGCACATTTCCGGCCCTCGAAACACAAAGAGAAAAGCACTAAGTCTATAAAGGTTTATGAACATGATTTTCAATCAGATCTCTGAAGTTGACTGCTCTGCTCTTATACTGTGAAAATGACAGCAATAAGAGCTACTTCCATGGAAGGTTGGAGTGAATTGAGAACAGTAAAACACTTTTAAGACACCCTTGAAATTATCTGCTTCTTGCAACCACATCTGATCCCTTAGGGTTAGGAAATTGCTATGCAGATTTATGTAAAATGCATGCAAATCAGAAGTGTCCCTCTCCCACTTAAAAAAAATTATTTTAATAAGAGAACAGCGCTGTTCCTATAAAACTGTTACCCTCTCAGGCTTTTGCTTCCTTCCACCCTCACATTTTTTTTCAAAGATACTTTGCTCTCTGCTTCCCTCGCTCTTTGCAAATGCTGTGCTACCCAATTCTCTGGAAGGTCCCTGTGACTATCTCTTCATCTGGCCCACTTGCCTTTTCTTATTTGCTTCCTTCCTTCACCTTCTCTACAGCATTCGACATTATTAGGCTCCTCTGCAAATCTAGGACCAACTTTAGTGGTCAAGAATTTCAGCCTCATCTTCCTCATCTGCAAAATGAAATTATTAATACTACCTGTTAAAGGTCATTATGAGAATTAAATGGGAGAATTAATTAATTTAATCATGTCAACTGCCTAGCTTGATGCCTGGACAAAACCAACCACATACACAATGCATTAGTTTTCAATACTCTCCACTAGTCTGGTTTTCTCCTCCTGAAGACTTTCCTTTTCTCTTTCCTGCCTTTTCTTCCACTCCTTAAGTATGAGTAACTCCCTCCCAAGGGTCTGCTCATTTTTGACTCCTATCTAATGGAAGAAACTTTTATTCCAACTTCTGTCCCTATATAAGTATATGCTATTTGGGTACTTTCAGTTGTATGCGGCACTTCACCTGCAGGTACTACAAGCATTCAGCCTGTTTGGAATCAAGTCTTACCTTGGGAACCCAGGCTTCAGGGATGGAGGATGTCCCACCTGACCTGTAACTGGATGATAGTAAGGAAAGAGGGTGAAAGTAGGAAGCATAAATAGCCTCACTTTTAAATCTTATCTTTTCCCTTTCTAGGTACTCTCCCATGCATTACCCAAGTCCAGTTCGCTTTTCCTGACAAACCCTTACATCACAGAAAAAACCTTCAAACAAATTCACACTATACTGTTCATTTCTTCATAATAACTTACGTTGATGGGCTAGCAGGAAAGCCACTTATTCTCTTTCCTCATTCTCTTCAGGGCCTCCCGGTTTGTGGAGCCTTTCATATCTGAAACCTCAATTTCCTTTTTAATCTTTAGCAGTGATTCTCAAACTATGGCCTCAGGACCCACTTACACTCTTAAAAGCTAGTGAGGACCCTAGAGAGCTTTTGTTGCTGTGGGTCATGTCTGTCATTATTAGCCATATTAGATGTTAAAATAGAATTTGAAAACGTGTTAATTTACTTAAATCTAGGAATAATCAACTCATTGTAAGTTAACATGATAACATATTGTATGAAGCATAATTATTTTTTCTAAAACAAAAAGTTAAGTGAGAAGAGTGGCATTTTAAAACATTTTTGCAAATCTTTAATGTCTGCCTTTATAGAGGGCAGTATGGATTTTTATCTCTGTTTCTTCATTTATGCTATTGCAGTAGGTTTTGGTTGAAATCTAGGGAGAAATCTGACCTCATCAGATACATAGTTTGAAAAAGGAGTAGTATCTTAATAGTCTTTCCAGGTAATTGCAGATAGCTTCCCTTCACATGACACCAAAACTCAGCAAGTCATAGTTTCTTAAAAGTTTAGTTGCAGTGTGCTATCTGAAACCATGTCAACAAATATTTTCTACTCTGTTAGATTAGAATGCATTTGTCTACCTTATACTTTGAATAGATTTTTCCCTGATGCATTGGTCGTTTGGAAAATATTGGTTCACTGAGTTATTCAGATCTTAAAAATGTTTACATAATTTATTATACTGGTTTGGATCATAATCTCAAAAGACACAATACCAAATGCCATAATCCTGAATGTTGAAATCCTGAAAGATCAAAATCCCTCAAGTCTAAATCCGTAAAGTCTAAAATCTCAAAAATCACAATCACAGGATAATTGCACCATGTTAGGCTAGTCCTTGGGCAGTATCTTTATGCAATTGCCTATAACTTACCGCTGCTTCATACATGAAATTTTCTTTTTAGTTTTTGGTCTCTTTTTCTTGGTTTTTTTTTTTTTACTATTTTTAATTGTCAGAATTATATTTCTTATAATTTTCTATGCTATGTATTTTATCTTTGCATCATTTCTAGTAGTGGAGATATAAAGTCAGACTATTAGGGAGTTCGAATTTGTATTATGCCCTTTTGCAAATTTAGCTCCCTGAAAGTGCATTATCACATTAGCTTTGTAAGTATTGTGCATGTATGTAAAAATGTTGGAACTTTCTCAATAAATGAAGACACGTCATTTTTGTACATCTGCATTTGTGAAAGATAAAATTTCATGAGATCTCAGCTCTTTGGGTGACTGCATATGTAGTGACCATCATGGTTTTTGATCAATCCTCAGAGACTTAGGTTGTCCATCACGGTGTTTCAGATGACCACAGTTATAAAGCCGGGTACCCACAATGACCCACCATAGTGATACGTGGTTATGTTTCCATTTTGACCTGTTTCTGTATCCGTATGGTTCATCTGCTCATAACTGCTATACTCTGCAACTGTAGTCAGTATACTTGAGTGTTTATGCTTACAGAAATACGTTTTTTATTGCCTATTTTATTGTGTAAAGTGGCTTATGAAGTGTTGTGTCATTTTTTATGTTTCTTGAATAAATTATCTTTTAAAAATATAAATATGTTTTACATTTTTCAAAATTATTTTTTAGAACCATATTTTCAGGATTTTGATCTTTCAAGATTGTGATTTTTAGTATTTTAGACATTAGAGATTTTGATCTTTGGGGATTTCAACATTTGGGATTATGGAATCTGGAATTGTGTCCTTTGGTATTGCGATTGGTTCCTCCTCCCCACCTGTTTTTTTCTGTCAAAATCCCTCCATCTCTACGTGTCTGAAAGCCTTTAGTGATGACTCCAAGCACACATGGTCTCTCTCATCTTTGAAAACACGGCTCTTCGTGTATCTCCTAAGTAGCTTACTTCCTCTATTTCATGTTTTGCTGTGGGGCAGGAGTGGCTTGTCTTTCAACCTCTATTAGGATGTGAGCTCCTTAAGGACAAGGATCACTATTACCATTTTTGTTGTTCCTTCAGTGAGTAGCGCAGTGTCCTCCTGCACGTACTTCATGTTCGATAAGTAGTTGTTGAGTTGCCGGTGTGTAGTCCAGCATATTTTTAGTTGCTAACTGGAAACAATAAAGGATGACTCATTTGCTGGTGAAGACCCTCCCACATTTGCCATGTTTCCAGTAAAGAACAGTAGAGGGTGCTTAGCATTTAGAAGTATGCACTGTGTTAGGCAATTCTTGGCCCGGCGCGGTGGCTTACACCTGTAATCCCAGCACTTTGGGAGGCTGAGGATCATGAGGTCAGGAGATCAAGACCGTCCATGAAGCTTAATACTGTGAAACCCCATCTCTACTAAAAATACAAAAAATTAGCTGGGAATGGTGGCACATGCCTGTAGTCCAGCTACGAGGGAGGCTGAGGCAGGAGAATCGCTTGAACCCAAGAGGCGGAGGTTGCAGTGAGCCGGGATTGAGTCACTGCACTCCAGCCTGTGCGACAGAGTAAGACTCCATCTCAAAAAAAACAAAAAATTAGCTGGGTGTAGTGCTGTGTGCCTGTAATCCCAGCTGCTAGAGAGGCTGAGGCAGGAGAATCGCTTGAATTAAAGGTTGACAGATGAAATATCTGTCGGAGGTTGCAGTGGGCTGTGATTGTGCCACTGCACTCCAGCCTGGTGACAGAGTGAGACTGTCTCAATAAAGAAAAAAAAGTATGCACTGTGATTAGGCCGTTCTCATAAGAGATAATAGCTACCATAGCTTGGAATGCGTGATGGGTCAAAAATACTATTATGACTCTCCATTAAATTTGGTTTGGAGAGAATGTGAGACAATTATGAAGTTGTTCAAGGATATTTAAATATTACACTTTCTCCTCTCATTTTCACTTCCTCATCCTTTTCTTGCCTCCATCATTCTTGCTTGATCCCTATGATGAGGTATTCCATTCTCTATAGAATGCATTAAGTAATGGGCTCATTTACTGTAAAACAGATGGCAGAGGAAGCTTTCAGGCCTGTAGTTACTCTCAAAGAAAAATCATCTCCTAACAGAGGATATGCCATATATGCTTGGACAAGGGAATACTTAAGGAACTGGATAAGAGCAGCTCATTTAAGCATCACAGAGATACCAGAATTTCTAATGACACTTATTTGTACTCTTATACCACCTTCATGGGAAAATGGTTATCAGTTTCTGGTCATAGAGTAATGTTGGAATGTCAGGGCACCTTCATTTCCTTCATATCATGTAACATTTTGTTTCTGCCTAGGCCTCTATGAAAAATATTTTTACTCACTTGAAGGTGAATATAACACCCCTTCCCTTCAAAAGAACTACCTGCAACACAGTTACTGAGGGGTGAACTCGGTGTCATAGTGACGCCTGTCTGCCCCACTGCTATCACCACCATGCATGGCTAAAAATAGCCAATGAAACGGAATGATTAGTAATTCTCCCCAGACTAACGTGTTCTTTTTTTTTTTTTTGAGACGGAGTTTCGCTCTTGTTACCCAGGCTGGAGTGCAATGGCACGATCTCGGCTCACCGCAGCCTCCGCCTCCTGGATTCAGGCAATTCTCCTGCCTCAGCCTCCTGAGTAGCTGGGATTACAGGCACGCGCCACCACGCCCAGCTAATTTTTTGTAACTTTAGTAGAGACGGGGTTTCACCATGTCGACCAGGATGGTCTCGATCTCTTGACCTCGTGATCCACCCACCTCGGCCTCCCAAAGTGCTGGGATTACAGGCGTGAGCCACCGCGCCCGGCCTAACGTGTCCTTAAGACCCCATGCATGTCTTTAAAAGTTAATATGGCAAAGCCGCAAGAGCTCGGAGGAGTTGAGTCAAAGGGTCAGACCAAATAATTTCTCATAACACTTTCCTAACTGTGCGTAGCAACATCAGTAGGGGAAAGATAATTTTCTAATCCAAACACATGAGCTTCCTTCGACTTAATGGTTGCTTCATATAATTCAAAACTCCTTTATTGGGATGTTAACTTTAATGGGTTTGGAAGGACTACTATTTGTCAAGATTGATGTGTCTTTGAGGGGTGGCTCAAGACATAATAAGTGTATTAATGTAGCTATAATACTCCTGACTTCAAGTTCTATTGCTTTAGGAATTTATATCTCAGTTTTCTCATTATTCACTCCCCCTACCCAACAATCACTCCTCTCCACTCTAATCCTTTTTTTTATTGCTCATCTTAAAGAAGGAAAATCCAGAATGCTGGTTTTAAAATAAATAAAGCTATAATAAATTAGTTGGACTAAGTACCCTTTTAAAGAAAATGATTAATGGTTTATTGCTCTCTGGCAAATATAGATAGTGCAGTTCCTTTTTATTTGCCTGGTAGTTACCAATTTCAAATACATGATGAGACCAAACAAACTTGTGTGTTTGTTCTAAACCCTTATTTTGTCCACTCAGCTCCTTATTACTGTACATTGAGGAAAACATTCAGTTCTATCTTTTGCATCTTAGAAAACCAGTAAGAGAAGACATTACAAATTTTTCAAACAAATGAGGTTGGCACTAAGTGGGAATATTAGTTCATGATTCCTTCACTTCCTGCCAGTAAAATCTTGAAGACAGTAAGGCATTGCCTCTTGGCATAATTCTGCACTCTGAACAGAATTTGCATTCTGCTCTGACATACAAGGTAATTCCTTCGCCGCTCTCAGCTTCTATTTCTTTTCTGCAATGTGTGTCTAATTATTTACCTAGATGTGTGATGGGTAAATATTTGATAAAAGCAAGCAGGTTTTATTTAATAATCTTGGCTTCTGCTATACCTGAAATGTTAATAAAAATTCCATGCTTAATAAAATTCCATGCTTCATGTTCATTCCTTGCTTCGTGTTTATGTAGCACGTATTATTTTAGAGCCAGAGAATGCAGACATCACTCTCTGATACGCTGATCGTACCATTGTTGGGGGAGACCTGGGACTCGATGAGGTAGTGGCCTGTGTTCAATGTTAAGAGCTGGAATAGCATTTAGGTTTCTTATTCTGACATTCAAATCGGTGTGAAGGTGAGAGCCCAAGTCCTCCCATGGTGCTGTCGAATTGCCAAGTTGTGTCCGTCCTGATCATACCAACTTAAAAACTTTGTTTGGAATAGAATGACTCTATAGAATTTTACCGTGTTGGATATGGGGCTCTCTCAGATGAGAGCTTCACAAAATGATTACAGAAAGGATAGAATGTGTTGCTGAAAGCAGTCCACATGCTGTGGCTGTACATTTAGGAGTAAATCACAGTGCTCTTCCTGCTGTTTGGGACTCTGTCTGTTGACATTAAAATGTCCTCACAACTTATAAAAATCATTAAGGATTCCATTTGCACCTCCCTGGTGGGAAATTAAGAAATAAAACCATGCCAGCCAGTGTACACTTCAGATATTTACAATAGTATGCTTTCTCTCCAGGCAGCACTCTTGCAATATCCCTCTGAGAAATAAATGTAGACATGGAATGGCCCCACGGCCAGCATTTTATTAAGAAAATCTCAGGGTCACTTATTCCTCCGTTTCCCCCCAGAACCTTGATCTTCTTAGCTCTGATGATCAGGCCAGAGAAGGGAAGGGGGAAGGCAGCAGAAAGAGAGAAGTAGGGAAGAGAAGAAAAGGGAAGTGGGGAGGGGCAGGGAGGAGAAAGGAGCGGAACAGGGAAGGGACTGCAAGGGAAAAGGTGACTGGAATTCAGCAGTTGCTCAGTAAATGTTTACAATGAACTGAACCCCCCGGCACACTTATACTCAGAATCAGTGGAACTGTAGTTTCATTAACAAAGGACAAAGAGAATAACAATGACTTTTAAAGTATTCTCTGTGAAAGGATAATATAGAGAATAGCAATGCTGAATGCTGCTAAAGATCCCTCGAGAAGAAATAAGCTCCCTGGAAGCATGAAATATTAAAGGTAGACAAAAAGACAGGTTATGAACAGTAACAATTGTGAAGGAATGCGAGAGGTTAGAGGAAATGATTTTAGAATTTTTTTTAATTGAATACATGTTTACCTTTCTGGGATGCTTAGAAGAGGCCCATCTGAGGAGAGAAAATAGAAATGTCAGAGTCTGGTCTCTGTGAAGTCTTTAAATGGAGTAAAAAAAATCCTTCTGTACAATAGGGTGAGAGCAAGAAAAAGCGACAGAAAAAAAAACCCAGTGAGAATATCTTGTTGGCTTGAGATAGATACTTGGTCAGCATACACATACCTTCCCTCCTCTTGGATCCCCAGATTGATATTGTTCTAGAAAAGGCACCCCTAGTGTAATTCAGCACCCGACCCTGGAAGTGAATAGTTGTGTCACTAAGCTTGTCACTGTTCTCAAATGGCAGGAATCACCACAGTGCTGACTATGTCCACAATCATCACGGCCGTGGGTGCCTCCATGCCCCAGGTGTCCTACCTCAAGGCTGTGGACGTGTACCTCTGGGTCAGCTCCCTCTTCGTGTTCCTGTCGGTCATTGAGTACGCAGCTGTGAACTACCTCACTACAGCGGAGGAGCGGAAGCAATTCAAGAAGACAGGGAAGGTACAGCCTCGCTTTGACGATCAGATTCCTTGGGGAATGTAGGAAAGACTACCCTTTTTATTTTTTGAGGGGGCAGACCCATGGCTGGGCTCAGCTTTATTTATTTTTTTCTTTTTTAAATTTTTTTATTGCATTTTAGGTTTTGGGGTACATGTGAAGAACATGCAAGATAGTTGCATAGGTTCACACGTGGCAGTGTAATTTGCTGCCTTCCCCCCCTTCACCTATATCTGACATTTCTCCGCATGCTATCCGCAACTCCTCACCCCCCGCTGTCCCTCCCCTATTCCCCCAACAGACCCCAGTGTGTGATGCTCCCCTCCCTGTGTCCATGTGTTCTCATTGTTCAACACCCGCCTGTGAGTGAGAACATGCAGTGTTTGATTTTCTGCTCTTGTGTCAGTTTGCTGAGACTGATGGTCTCCAGGTTCATCCATTTCCCTATAAAGGATACGAACTCATCGTTTTTTATAGCTGCATAATATTCCATGGTGTGTATGTGCCAAAAAAGACTACCCTAATCTGTCGCCCTCTCTTGACAGTGTTGTAAGCCTCTGTTTTAAGTGCATAAGGTAAGTGAGGGACAAGAGGCAAGTGTCCAGTATGATGACAGTTCAGCCCTGAACTTCACTCTCTGCTCTGTGCTGACTGCGTTTCTCATCCTCACTCACCCTCACCAGGAGTTGGTGTGTGTGAAGAATTTCTCTCAATATGCTCCTTTCACCCAACTGTACCCTTTGAGTAGAAGGGGTTGACATACAGACCACATTCTTTCAAGTGGATCATGGTGACAGTAATAATAGCTCACATGCACTGGGGGTTTATCAAATATTGGCATCGTGCCAACCACCTCACATTTTATGTCTGTTAAGTCTCATAGTAACCCTGGAAGGTCAGTCGTTTATTGCCCTTGTTTCACAGAGGGGAAGTAAACACAGCCGGGTTGTAACTTGGCCAAGGTCACATAGCTGAAGAGGAATCAGGCTTTGCTCCTGGGTCTCCTGGACTTCAAAGGCTGTGTGTAACCTCTCAACCAGTAAATGATATTCTCTCCACTGAGAGCCAGCATTTATTTTTTGGGGAGAGTGGTAGAGCATAAAGGGAGGTTCTTCCCCCACAGTATCCTAGAAATGAGGTGGTCTCTGGACTCTAAATGTTATCCACGTTTTTTGTGACATTGTTTAGTAAATGTAGACAGATTGCTCTCTACCTGCTTCATTTCATGGAGGATTTGGGCACCAGTTTCTTGCTCTTACAAGAACTTACATAAGATAATGTACTTCAGAAACTTATAAGAGTCATTTCTAGTCTACTCTTAAGAGACTAAACACACATATGCACATATACATATGTGCATATAGTATATATGTATGCATATACATCCTATATAGAGAGTATCTATACACATACACCCATAACTTCAATGAAATGAATTCACATTGCTTTAAGATTATTTTACATGAGCATTTATATACAACAAACATTATTAATATTTTTTATACTTCTGAGAGCATCTCATACTTTCAGAGTATTTGTTTGGTTTTGTTTTGTTTTTTGAGACAGTCTCACTCTGTCACCCAGGCTGGAGCACAGTGGGATGATCTTGGCTCACTGCAACCTCCGCCTCCTGGTTTCAAGTGATTTCCTGCCTCAGCCTCCTGAGTAGCTGCAATTACAGGTGTGCACCACCACGCCCAGCTAATTTTTGTATTTTTAGTAGACACTGAGTTTCATCATGTGGGTCAGGCTGGTCTCAAACTCCTTACCTTGTGATCCTACCTCACACTGCTGAAGTGCTGGGATTACAGGCGTGAGCCACCACACCTGGCCCAGAGTGTTTTGATATCCTCTTCTCACACCAAACCTTCATGTCAGCCCTCAGTGTAGATCTTGCAGACACTATTATCTCTATTTTATAAATGAAGAAGCAGAGTTCTAGTGAAATGAAGTGATTTGCTGACAGATTCTCAGCCACCAGAACTGCAATTGCAATTCAGATCTGGAATGCTCACTTCATCCTTTGATTTTGAATCCTTTGAGTCAAAGCTCTAATAAAAGCTGATTTTGTTTTCTGGCAGATGCTTTCATTTCTTTGCTGGCAGCATGTGACTGTGTTTGCCTGTCACATACACACCCACAGTGAGTGCTATGCAGGTGTAAGGAAACCAGGAGCACTTAGAGCAGTATGTGCCAGTGGTGTGTAGGCATCACCTGGGTCCTCGATAAACTCTAATTCAGGAGGTCTGGGATGGGACCTGAGACTGAATTTCTAATAAGCTCCAGGTGATGCTGCTGCTGCTGATCTGTTTCCCACACTGAATAGCAATGATTTGGATAATCTGTGAAGTGAAAGGTGACAGGAAGAATATGTAAGGAGGGAAATAATTTTCTTCATGTTTTATTTTGTTTTTGTACAAGGAGTGGCTAACACAAGAAATAGGCACTGAAGTACTTCTTGCCCACCTCCACCTAGTCCTTTGACTCAAAATATCTACAACTCCCTGCCCCCATCTGCCACACAACATGTGTTCACACTGCCTGATTGTTTTCTGCTTGTTGATATTGTACACAATCTTTTTGTACCACTATGCAAAGTTTCTTTTCAGGTAATAAGCATCCTCCATTTAAAAAATTATTTTTCAATTTTTAATTGTAAAATTACTATAACTTAGATTTTACAGTCTAAACTGTTTTTAAGTGTGTAGTTCAGTGGTGTTAAGTATATTCACACTGTGGTGCAACAAATCTCCAGAGCTCTTTCATCTTGCAAAACTGAAACTCTATACTCATTAAGCAACAACTCCCCATATTCTGCTCCCCCAGGCTCTGGAAACCACCGTTCTCATAATCCTCAGTTATAGCAAAGAAATGCAGTTATCTCAAAGGAATGCCCTATTTGCCATTCACATCTTTGTGGGACAAAATGAAGAAATGATTGAAGTCAGAAGTGATAGCAGGCCAGGCACAGTGGCTCACGCCTATAATCCCAGCACTTTGGGAGGCTGAGGCAGGCGGATCACTTGAGGTCACGAGTTCCAGACCAACCTGGCCAACATGGTGAAACCCCGTCTCTACTAAAAATACAAAAATTAGCCAGGCGTGTGGTGAGCACCTGTAATCCCAGCTACTTGGGAGGCTGAGGCAGGAGAATTGCTTGAACCTGGGAGTCTCAGGTTGCAGTGAGCCAGGATCACACCACTGGACTCCAGCCTGCACAACAGAGTTAGAATCTGTTTCCAAAAAAAAAGACATGATGGTAAACCAATCCCACCACATCCCACCACCCAGCACTATCCACCCTCTACCACCATCCACTAATACCACCACCCACTACCACCACTGACCACCCATCGCTTACCACCTACCACCCACCTTCTGCCCATAACCACATCCACCAACACCCACCACTACCATTCACCACCCATCGCTTACCACCCACCACCCACCTTCTACCCAAAACCACCATCCACCAACACCAACACCCACCACCCACCATCCACCACCACCATTCACCACCTATCATTTACCACCCACCTTCTACCCATAACCACCATCCACCAACACCACCACCCACCACTACCATTCACCACCCATCACCACCATGTGCCCCAACCACCATCTACCAATGCCACCACCCACCACCACCACTCACCACTTACCACCCACCATCACCCTCTACCCCAACCACCATCCACCAACACCATCACCCACCATCCACCACCACCCACCACCCATTATTTACCACCCACCACCAGCATCTACCCCTACACCAACACCACCACACACCACCCACTCACCCACTGACCACCACTTACTCCCAGCTACCACTCACCACCTACCACCACCACATCCCCATATCCACCACCACCATACCCACCACCCAACACCGTCATCAACCACTGTTTACCACCATTCGCCACCACCATCCACTAACATCACCAGTCAACCACCACTACATCCTATTACCCACCACTATTATCCAACACCATCATCTACCACCATCACCCACCATCTACCAATACGATCACCACCAGCATCCACCACCACTGACCAGCCACCACTACCATAGACCCTCATCACCATCTACCACCTACCAACACCACCAACCATGACCACTACCAACTACCACCCCCACCAACACCTACCACCACCACCATCCACCATCAACATTCACCACCTACCACCCACCACTTACCATCATCCATCACCATCCACCACCACCATTTACTGCCACCCACCATGATGAGTGTCCACCACTACCAAACAGCACCATCACCACCAGCATCCACCACCACTCACCACCCACCACTACCATAGACCCTCATCACCATCTACCACCTACCAACACCACCATGACCACTACCAAGTACCAACCCCACCAACACCTACCACCACCACCATCCACCATCAACATTCACGTACCATCATCCATCACCATCCACCACCACCACTTACTGCCACCCACCATGACCAGTGTCCACCACTACCAAACAGCACCATCACCACCAGCATCCATCACCACCACCACATACCACTGCCACTCACCACCATAACCACCACCAGCCAACACCACCCAGCATCTATCACCCTTCACCACCACCACCACCACTCTCCGCCTCCATCATCTACCACCACCATCCATCTCACATTATTACCATCTACCGTCACACACCACTACAACCCAGTACCATCATGTTCATATACACATTCCAACCACCTCCCTCCCCGAGATACTCAGACGGGAAGAACAGCAGGTCTATGGAAAACGTATCCCTAATGTTGATCATTGCTCAGAAAGAGGAAAAATAGCTACTTTCTTTCTTGGCTGGGTGCGGTAGCTCATGCCTATAATCCCAGCACTTTCAGAAGCCAAGGCAGAAGGATTGCCTGAGCTCAGGAGTTCAAGACCAGCCTCAGCAACATAGCACGACCTTGTCTCTACTAAAAATAAAATAAAATACTGTCTCTGCAGATGTACCTGTTATGTGCCCATCTGCAGGGGACGATAAGACACTACTCTCCAGGTGCCAAGGTTTGGCTTTCATGCTGTCCATTGCCCGAGCATGGCAGGCCACTCCAAGCCCCTCCGGGCTGGAACTGGTGTCAGGAGAGCCTTGGATGCATCATATGCCCTGGTGCTGGGGTTGCCCCACTCCTCTGAGCTCTTCTTTCTGATCAAGCCCTGCTTAAAGTTCAATAAAAGAGCATAAATGATTTAAAAAAATCATCTCAGCGTAGTGGTGTGTGCCTATAGTCCCAGTTACTCAGGAGGCTAAGGTGGGAATGATCACTTGAGCCCAGGAGGTCAAGGCTGCAGGGAGCTAGAATCACACCACTGTACTCCAGCCTAGATGACAGAGTGAGACCTGTCTCGATAAATTAAAACAAGAAACAAATTTTAATTTAAAACTTAAGAAAATAAAAAGGGAAAACATAAGTATGGGTCTTTGATTAGTTCACTGCACAAAATAGTCTTCATGTGTTTTGAATTCAGTAAAATATTAGGTTTTAAAATCACTATGAACCAAATACATGTTTTGGCAGAATTTATTTTGCAGCCTCCAGTTTGAATTGTGAATGATCTCATCCAGTTGTAGTCTCTATTTGTTCATTTTTGAACTTCCTTGTAAATCAAGCAGTGATTTTGTGTTCTCCAAGAGCAGTCAGTAACAGCTGTTTTGTAGACACTGCTCCAAAGTAGTGGGAACCGCTGTCTTCCTCAGAGTAAAACCTTAAAGAAAATTTTAGTTTTGATTCAGTCAGGCACTGGAGCCAGAAAGCATTGATTATTTGCTCCTTCAGAAAAATAAACCAATTTTATGTTGTTTAATTGGGCTATGTTAGGATCATTTATAGGTGCTTTTAGGCAATAATGGGAAGGCCTGGCTAATTTGCATTGGAACAGAGAAGCTAAAATCTTTCTCTATCCCATCCCCAATTTAAGCATAAATGGATCACCAGATGACATGGTTTTAGTTCTGAACCAAAAAATATATCTCCTGACCGAGAATACTGCTATATTTTCTATAACGAAGAAAAATACATTGAAAAACAAATTGCTGTTTTGATAAATCATATTTAACTTTATCAACATTATTTATTGTAATTCCTATTTGTAAAACCATATTCAGGACCTACTTTAAAAAAAGGTTTTTTGACAGGTTTCTAGGATGTACAATATTGATGCAGTTCAAGCCATGGCCTTCGATGGTTGTTATCATGACACTGAAATTGACATGGACCAGACTTCCCTCTCTCTAAACTCTGAAGACTTCCTGAGAAGAAAATCAATATGCAGCCCCAGCACTGATTCATCTCGGATAAAGAGAAGAAAATCCCTAGGAGGACATGTTGGTAGAATCATTCTGGAAAACAAGCATGTCATTGACACCTATTCTAGGATTTTATTCCCCGTTGTGTATATTTTATTTAATTTGTTTTACTGGGGTGTATATGTATGAAGGGGAATTTCAGGTGTATACCAGTTTAAAGCCAGACAATGTTTAAAAACAAAACTCTTGAATATGAGTTGGACAATTCTAGATACAAATGGGAAAGAGGCAGTCACGTCTCCTGCCCTAAAGAAAATTTGAAATCTGACTGATTTATTAATTATTTCCTAGGAAATAATTTAGGTCCTAGGAAAGTTTGACTCCATAAATGAGAGTCACAGGCATGTGTACGGCAAGAAAAAGATTTCCACTGGGAAGGGCTTTGTAACTACTTCATCTGAACCCTCCTTCTTTCTTAATGAAGTTCTTTATTTAACTAGGGAAGAAAGCTGGACTGTAACAATAATTAGAGGATATTTTGTTTCTTGGAGGGCCAGTCAAGTGCCAGGTTACCTTCTAGAGCTCAACTGTCCTAGGCAAGAACGAGGTGGTATCATTCACACTCACACAGCGGAGAATCCTCTGAAGGATCTCCAATCTCCTTCTCCCATCTCCAGTCAAGTCTTTAATCTTAGTTAAATGTTGTTTCAGGCCAAGCATGGTGGTTCACGCCTGTAATCCCAGCACTTTGGGAGGCCCAGGCAGGCAGATCACTTGAGGTGAGGAGTTCAAGACCAGCCTGGCCAATATGGTGAAACCCCCTCTCTACTAAAAATACAAAAATTAGCAGGTATGATGGCACGTGTCTGTAGTCTATGCTATGGGGAGGCTGAGGCAGGAGAATTGCTTAAACCCGGGAGGCAGAGGTTGTAGTGAACCGAGATCACACCACTGTGCTCCAGCCTGGAGGACAGAGCAGGAGTCCATCTCTAAATAAAATAAGTAAATAAATAAATATTGTCGGGCTGGACGTGGTGGCCCACTCCTGTAATCCCGGCACTTTGGGAGGCTGAGGCGGGTGGATCACGAAGTCAAGAGATCGAGACCATCCTGGTCAACATAGTGAAACCCTGTCTCTACTAAAAATACAAAAAATTAGTTGGGCGTGGTGGCATGTGCCTGTAATCCCAGCTACTGAAGAGGCTGAGGCAGGAGAATTGCCTGAACCCGGGAGGTGGAGGTTGCGGTGAGCCGAGATCGCGCCATTGCACTCTAGCCTGGGTAGCAAGAGCGAAATTCCATCTCAAAAACAAAAAATAATAAATAAATAAATTGTCTCCTATATTTTTGAGCATAAGTGGAGGGGGGAACCTAAATTTCCACTCATTCTTCCATTCTAATGTTAATACATCAGTCATCAATGATAACATCTTGTATTTTATAGATGATATATTGTTTTCACAGCTTTTTAGAGGTATTTAATTAATTGCTTTGTCAACAAATGTTTATTGACCACCTATGTGTGCCAGGTACTTTACTAAGTGTTATGCACTGAAAAATGAATATGAAATAGCATTCCTGCCTTCTCTGAGTGCACAGCCAGTAGGAGCAGTAAACTGGAGCTATAAAACATGTAACAAATGTTAAAATACATGTATGTACACTGTCTTGGGTGAGTTCTGAAAGCGGGATACCAAAGAAAGAAAAAGAACATCTACAAAGGGATGTGGACTCTCAGTTTATAAACAACTGGAGATGCTTCCAGATACCGTACTGAGTGAAAAAAAATTGAATGAAATTTATTTATCCCATAGTAATCTTTAATAACTTTGGTTTACTAAGTAAACCAGGTCAAGTGGGTATTAAACAAATGTTTGTTAAGTAGAAAAATCTCCTATGATCAATGTTCATTTTGCAGATTGGCAGTGTGCATGCTTTTGTTTTGAGTATTTTCTGAACAAGATTCAATTTAAAGAAAAGCCCTTGGCAGGAAATATGAAATACTCCCATACCTATTTTGATTGCTGGGATTGAATTGAGAGAAATAAATTAAATGATGTATTACTTTTAGTGTATTTCCTTTTATTTCACCATAAAGTAAATCAAAATGATTTGAATTATTTTTTTGCCAGGTGGAGAGACAAAAACTTTCTGCTTTTTTTTTTTTTTGAGACGGAGTTTCGCTCTTGTTACCCAGGCTGGAGTGCAATGGTGCGATCTCGGCTCACCGCAACCTCCGCCTCCTGGGTTCAGGCAATTCTCCTGCCTCAGCCTCCCGAGTAGCTGGGACTACAGGCACGCACCACCATGCCCAGCTAATTTTTGTATTTTCAGTAGAGATGGTGTTTCACCATGTTGACCAGGATGGCCTCGATCTCTTGACCTTGTGATCCACCTGCCTCGGCCTCCCAAAGTGCTGGGATTACAGGCATGAGCCACCGCGCCCGGCCAGCTTTCTGCTTTTTAAACCATTAACATTGGTTTTGGTTCTCTATTGTGAATCATGAAGGTTCTAGAAAAGTATCTTCCTCCTGGGTGCAAAATATTAAAAGGAAAATTAATTTTCTATTATGACTTCCCTCACAGGCAGGCCAATTCTGGGATACTTCATTCTATTTTCTTAATACAATTTTTCCAATTCTTTTGAAACTTCCCAAGGATTATATTTTTATAGGATACTATCCAAAATTGAGCTAATATAATGTATTAAAACCCTTTTTCATTTCATTGTAGATAGACCATAAATACGCTTTTCAAAAACTATTAATGAATGGTTTTTAAGCTTGATTTAATAGTAGTATTTTGGTAGGATTATATTTTCAGAATACAGCACAGATTAACATCCTAGATGGCCAAAAATGTGTAGCTATTGTTTAGCCGAGCACTACAGTTGTATTGCATTCCTGATTTTGACAATACCAGATGTTTTAAAAAGGGACAAATATACAGATGAACAGAATAAATCTATACTGTTCTCTTCATCCAATACTCAGTTTCCTTGGGCGTTTGTGTTTTTTCATATACTTTGAAGTGTAACATTCAATATGTCGAATGCTTCCCCTGGGCGTATTCATTTCCCTGTTTTAAATCAAACGCATCACTGGATACATTTGGCAATCAAGCCTAGGAGAATGGGTCTCTATCACACCCACACACTCAGCATTCCTCTGGAGGAGCATTGATGCATGGTTGTTAGCCAATCAAATATAACTTTTGTTAATAGCTAGCATTACAGGCATTGCATTCTTCAGTAATATATGTCTAACACTGAGCAAGAAAATACGTTTACTGCTCAAGGGAATTATTAGAGCATTTGGAATGAGCTCCTAGGAGTTTTGCCAGTTTTCTTCTCTTGAGATTCGTGGCTTATGAGGACTGTGAAGAGAGGGCCGTTCCCATTAGCTTCATTTCTCCTAGGGAGCAACAAGCTTTCTGTTCGGTTCTTACTCCAAGAAGAATGAAACCATGCTTTACCTGAAAAATGTGAAAGTGAAGATAGCGTATAATAGTTACCTCATTTTGATTTTCACTTCATTTACTCATCACAATCCTGAACAGACTGTGCATGATTGTTCACTGAGGGATAAGCCTGGATAAAATGCAAGGATTTCCGAAAATAAGCTGCTTTCTAAGATTAAGAAGAAGCCAGCTAGCTCTGTAAACTGCCTAAATATAGAAATGGGCTATTTTATAGAAACTACTTTGGAAATCCCATGAAATAGTATATTTTAACTTAGTTTTATTGTTTCTGTTCTGGTTAGAAAATAAAGCTTCATTATTAAAAAAAAATTAAAAACCAACTGGAAAAAAAAACATCTACTCAGAATGAAAAAGTTAACATTTTAATGTATATTCTTAGAGGATTTCTATACATAACGGACATTTTTTCATATGGAGCCCTTTTGTAAACACTTGTGTTTATTATTTTAAGCACTTATATCAAGCACTGTCTGCTGGGGATACTGTAATAAAAGATGGACATGGCTCCTCCCCTTATTGAACTTACATTGTGTTGGGGAAAGTGTCCATTTGTAGCCAGATTTTCTTCTCTGCATTATAAACAACTTCCCGTGTCTCTTTCCCTGAAAACCGATTTCTATACGCTGCAGAGCTGTCCACTGAACGGGTGTACCATAGTTCATGTAACGCGTCTCCTCCTGTAGGACGTTCTTATTTCCTATTGTGTGCTATTACAAGTAGGCTGCAACTAGCAATGTAAAGAACATTTAGAAGTAAAATTATTTTAGATACAAATGAAATGTCTAGCCATATTCAAATTTCTTCACTTCTTTCTTTTTGAAAAATCCCCGTTTGCAACTAGAACCTGCCATGTCAGACTCACTCACAGGCCTGCCTAGAAGCTCTGAGTTAGAGATCACTGCAAGTGAAGAACCTTTTAAATTTTTAGTTCATTTTTCCCCATGAAGCAGAGCCTTCTTTATATATCTACTGGCATTCCCTTTTCATAATGGAAGTTTCTGCATTGTCTAAAATAATTATGGTAAAGCAGTCCTATGCATTGAAAACCTGCTTCTTTCCATGACTGCTATCACCACTACAAGCCTTTGCCATCTTTCTAAGTAAGAGAAAAGTGAGGTTACAAATACTTGTATATGATTTGCCACAAAATCATAACTTGTGACTACATTGTCTTAATCCTTGCAGGTGGGTTAATCTTCAGGAGTAAGGTCTGTTCTTCCTATTGTGCCACTTAAAGGCCTGTTCAAACCACACACACACACACACACACTCAAACATCCCTGCACATACAATTTTTTTAACATGGAGATGAATGAGAGAAAGGATTACATCTATTTATATCTATTTCTGTAATTATTATTAAGATCAAAATTTTAATGAGTTTAACACCCTTAAAGAAGGAAAAGAAAGAAGTGGCATGAAAACTGCTATTTCAACTACAATTCTGTACTAGTGCTGCTGTTTCTTGGCAAGGCCTTAGGCAAAGCAGTCAATGTTATATTCCAACTACCTCATTTATGGAACGGAGCCCACCTCATCTTTCTCTGTAAACACTGCTTTAAAACACTCTATCACACTACAGTGTCTTGCTTTTCCAACTGCAAATTTTTATTTCCTAGATTTAACGAAGAACTTAACCATATTTTTCTTCTCTTTTAAAGAAACCGTGAAAAAAATGCACTGGACATTTGAAAAGATGATTTTATTCAATTTATTGCAATAGAAAAGGCATTTAATAATGAGAAACACCTCAACAAGAAGGAAGGAGGTCAAGGGCTTCAAAGAGCCAGGTATCAAGTGAGTCACATTCATTGAGGAAGGGTAGAGGTGGGTCTGATCTTGGAATATGTGAGAGCAGAGTGGTCATTTCTCAGAATACAAAATGTGGAGGGGATTTCCAGACCTTTGCTACTTTCCAGGAACACATGGGCTCAGATGAAGTTCAGCATTATCAGAACCACATTGTCGGCTGTTCCTCCCTTTCAACCCCCGCTGAATCGTAACACTATTTTTGCTCAATGATGGGGCCAAGTGTAGAAAAGAGATTTCACAAAGTTACTGAGAAAAAATTACAATAGTTTTCTTTTCAATATATTGATACTTAGTTTGTCATAGGAAAGACTATTATCAGTTGAATTATTTGAAGGATTTGATATTACTCTTAATCCTAGGATCAATGCAATTCATTATAGAAACCTACTTTCTGCAAGAGTGTTTCTTTTTTTTCTTTTTTTTTAAGACAGGGTTTCACCATGTTGGTCAGGCTGGTCTTGAACTCACGATCTCAGGTGATCCACCCACCTTGGCCTCCAAAGTGCTTGGATTACAGGTGTGAGCCACCATGCCTGGCCACTGCAAGAGTGTTTCAAAGGCTTTCCACAAAACTGTGCTGCAAGTTGACTGCTCCTTACCTTAGACAACCAAAAATAGGTGAAATTATAATGTCATTAGCAGCTCTTTTGAAACACATTTTGTATTATGAAATAACCCTTACTGAAGCTTGAGGTACAAGCCAGTGTCCTTTAAAAGTAACATATATGTTCCAATATTCCAAAACTAGCTAATTCAACAAGGCATCCTAAGTAAGGAAGAAAGTACTTAACATTTACATAATTTCTTTTACTTCATCAGCGATCAAGGCAGGTGTTTCAGTATTTGGCACTTCAAAGAAGTGTTATAAACCTAAACCCACACATCAAATAACTTTTGGAGCAATCACACCACCCAAAGTAACTTAAAATATTTTCTTAAAATTAGATTGTATCTTGGGCAAGGTCATATCTAAATTAAATCGTCAATCAATGGGAAAGTAGCCTTGGGACCAGTTAAATTGCTTTTAAATAAATATGCAGCTCAGGTAGACAAAAGAGAATGAGAAGGTTTTGTGAAAATGAACTTTAATAACCGAATATGATTTATAAAGATAATATGAATTAGGAGTAGGTAAGAAAAATACGGCAAAAGAAAGACAAGGACAGAAGTTTAACATGTGGCTGCTCTGCAAAATGATGTCCTGAAAGTCCCTTAGTGTATATCTTGGGGGGAGATTTGAATTTGAAAATAGAATAAACTATATTTGATTATTTGGGATACTATCCTGGGATAGTATATTTGGGATATATATATATTTGGGATACTATACCATTCATGTAATCAGATGATTATTGCCTATTTGTATAAAAGATATGCCTCTATGCAATAAGAGCAATTAACTGCATGTTGGTCACCAAGTAATCGATGCAACATGCCATCCTAAAATAATCGGCCCATTTCAAATCCCACAGCTTTTGGGATACATGAGTTATTTATACAGACGTGTCTGATTTTAATCTGTTTTTCCTGCCCTCCAGCCCCAACTAGTTCAGACCTTAACCTGGGACTGAGTACAATCTGCTCTGGAATACACACGTCTCCCACCCTTCTTCATTACACCGGGTGTGGAGTACACATCTCTCGATGTGGAGAATTAGAGAAAGAACTGGAAGAAGTGTCTTTTCTTAATGGGATGTACTTCAGCTCTGTTGGTTTGTTGCTGTTCTCGGTGGCAGGCAGGGCTGAGTATTCAGTTCACCAGGGGCCTCACCCTTGGGGTTTAATGCTTTGGAGTCAACATCTTGAAATTCATAATAATCTAATCTTTGAACTTGTTTTGGGAATGAAGTCTGAAGGAAGAAGGGAGGTAGCTGCACATACCTGGCTGTGGCACATGCAGTTCTGCCTCTGCCCCACCTTGTGGGACGGTTCTCACCCCCATCTCCTGCCAGGCCCAGTGCCCTGCTGCTCGCTGCCCCAGGCAAAGGCCTAGACAGATGCAGAGAATGTTGGGATGGGGTGCACCTTGCATAGCATTTGTGGCTGGTCATGGTGGCAGCCAACTCTGCCATGGGCTCTCAGCGCTACAGTGTGTCTAGAGGGCAACCAGGCTGGAGCAAGGCCCTTGCCCACTCCCTATCCAGGTAATTAGCATGTCCTGGCTGGTAGGTTGCCATCTCTTGGTGTTCCCCCATCTGCTGAGAGTTGAGAAGATTGATGTCCCCATCCCTGGCCAGGCACAGCAGTATTGGCCCAGTGGCTAGCAGGAGGGAGATCTCGGCAGCCTGTGGCCATGTGCTCCCGAGCACACATGGGCACTGTAAACTAAAAATAAAATGTTAAGCCCCTTACTGACTGAAAGAAACCCCTGTGGGGAAAGGGACCCCAGAAAATTCTTTAAATTGAGTTCATGGCCATGATGGAACTGAAGGTCAGAAATGCCTCGTTATATGCCCCTCCCTTTTATGGTTTTGACACAACTAACCTGCAAGTATGGCAAAATGGAGATCTTAAGACAGATGGAACAGACCCTGTGGGAATAAGGCGTCAAATTATAAACAGGACCTAAGGCCATGCCAGGCAAGGGTTAAGATACTCACCCCTGCACTTAGAGAAAAATCAACTGCGTTATAACTGCCACAGGACTTTTATTTTTCTCTAGCAGCTAACCAAGTACTAGTCTTGAAATAAGCAATATTAAAACAATTGCAGCTTAGCACTTTAGTAACTTTCTCCTGATAAGAAGACCACCGACCACAGCCTGGTTCTGGTAGGTTTACGGAGGTTGTGCACTTGCCAGATTTTGCATCCTAAAAACACCTTTTGAAATACAGAGCCTAATTGTAGTATATTTAAATGTTAAGTCTCCACCTCAGAATGAACATGGGTCATATGTTATTAAATACATGCATATTTGTTCCATATGCAAATGTCAGAGCCACCTTCATGAATATTCATAGCTTTTCCCGTAACCTGCTGAGCAGTCTGTTTGGCCAACTGGTTCAGCATTAAGGTCCCACCTCCTCCCCTGCTCCTTTGAAAGTGCCCATCTTTGGTCTCAGCTAGAGTCATGCTTCGCAGCCTCAGGGATGTTACAGGGAATAATCCTTTATGAGAAATAAACTCTTCTTTCCTTTCTAATTTTATAACTATTTTTTCTTTAGCAGCACCCAGGGCCCTGGGTGCCCATGAATGTCTGAACTGACCTTCCTGCTCCAGGGTAGAGCGCAGCATTTAGTAGCAAATAGAAGATAATCACCCTGATAGTGAAGAAGGAGAGACAAAGGAAAGGAATGCTTTTATCTTTCAGTACCTTTCATGGCACTCTTTTGAAAAGGGGCTCTACATTTTCATTTTGCAATGGGACCCACAAATTATGTAGCAAGCCCTGGTGACAGCTATTCAAATGCTGAAGCTTTCAAGGAAAGCAGGGTGTGAGATGAAGTAGCAAATGTCTGCTTCTGGCCAGCCACATCGCCCTTGCTATGAAGAAGCAATGTTTTCTGGTTCTGCTTGTCAGCCTGCCTTCAGAAACCCCTGACTCAGTGACAAGCGCGGCCCCCGGAAGAATGCCTTGAAGATGCTAAGCAGGACAGAGCAGAATCCCACATCTCGCCAGAATCACTGCATTTTTAGAAAAGATAAGTTCAGTGATCCAGCTCTTGCCTCTTCTTGTCCGTAAGATAACATCTGACAGGATTAATGATGATGCCTCAGTGATCTATAACCAGATGTATTCCTGCACCCAAACTTTGATGAGATTTTGCTCGAATGTAACTTCTGAACACGCACAGAACCTCCGCCACCTAATGTGTAAGTTATGGGTTGAAACACTGCTTTGGAGCAGTCTAACAGAAGCTCTGAAAGGCTCTCCCTAGTTGCAATCATCAGTAAGACTCTGAATGAAATTAATTTTAATTCTTTGAAAGTCTAGCTTTTTCTTTAGTTGACAAAGAGAAGGTTGATTTGGAGGTACTGGGTTTCTTGACATTAACCTTGAGATCTCTGACACACTGCCTGAGACCCTGTGTCTCTTTTCCTGTCTGGGCCAATGGACCCGAGTGCCTCCTGGTCCACTATGCCACTGTTTGTCACTTTTCCACACCAACTACTCAGCCCAGAGGATGCTCAGTGCTCCCTGATGTGATAATCTGTGACAGCAGGCTGCCCTCACACTGCCTTTTTGCCTCAGAGTGCTATGATGGGGTCAGCAGCCAACTCCTTCAGGATGCTCCGGGTGAGAAGCAGCCTCCACATTCCCGGGGCCGAATCTCCAGACTGCAAGAACTTTCCAACCCCAGCAGGATCTTCTCTGACAGCAGGCCCAGAGCAGACCAGCAGATTCCACAGCTCAGCAAGCATCAAGTCAGATACCCTCCTACAAAGAACCCAGGCCTCCCTGCCTGGGCTCTGGAGTCCCTCTCACTTGACTTGGGGGAGGGAGGGACATGCTACAGAAATTCCAGCTAGCCTGAAAATCTACGATTCCCAAAACTCCCTACTTCCACAAACTTCCCCTAACTTTCCTTCTCCTTGTACAGCCTGAGTGTGAGTGATGGTCACAGGACTGTCTCGGGCCTTTTCAGTAAGCCCTACAGGTCAATGCCTAACATCTCCTCTTGAGAATATATTTAAATGTGCTGTTTAACTGCAGTATAGTGTGAGATTAAGAGCTGGGGTAGAAGGTACTCCCAGGAGGAATTCAGTAATGTCTAGATAAATTTACGCTGTTTCAACTGTGGTGGAAGTACAATCGGCATTTGGGGTGTGGAGGCTGTGGATGCTATGATACATGCTGCAATGCATGGGACAGCCTCCGACACACAGAATTACAGACCAGAATGTTGGTATTACCAAGGCTAAGAAACCCTGCTCTAATGCCAGGTGGCACCGATTAAAATCTTGGTTCTATCTCCATTACTCTGTGACCTTTGGCTAATAACTTAGTTTTCTAGGGCCTCAGTTTCATCACATGTAAAATTTGGATAGTTATAGTAGCCTCCTTTTAGATTTTTGTGTGTGTTAACAAGTTTGTGTACTCCGTTTTCAAAAAGGGCCTGAAAAATGAAAAGTGGTGTTGAACAAATACAAAAAAATAATATTGTCTCCAGTTTTGGAGATTCAACTGAAATTTCAAGTCAAAATCCCACAGACGTTATTTCACTAAAAGTTATGCCTCGGCTTTTTTTTTTTTTTTTTTTTTTTGAGATGGAGTCTTTCTCTGTCACCAGGCTGGAGTGCAGTGGCACAATCTTGGCTCACTGTAACCGCCGCCTCCTGGGTTCAAGCGCTTCTTCCGCCTCAGCCTCCTGAGTAGCTATGACCACAGGGGCGCGCCACCACACTGGGCGAATTTTTTTGTATTTTTAGTAGAGATGGGGTTTCACCATGTTGACCAGGATGGTCTCGATCTTGACCTCATGATCCGCCCGCCTTGGCCTCCCAAAGGGCTGGGATTACCCGCGTGAGCCACTGCGTCCGGCCGCCCGGCCGTCTCTAGGTTTATAAATAATATTTGTCTGTAATTTTCTTTTTCAGCTATTTTCCTTTTCTTTTTTTTTTGAGACGGAGTTTCGCTCTTGTTGCCCAGGCTGGAGTGCAATGGCGCGATCTTGGCTCACCGCAACCTCCACCTCCTGGGTTCAGGCAATTCTCCTGCCTCAGCCTCCCAAGTAGCTGGGATTACAGGCACGCACCACCATGCCCAGCTAATTTTTTGTATCTTTAGTAGAGACGGGGTTTCACCATTTTGACCAGGTTGGTCTCGATCTCATGACCTC
>CM052665.1:153119-194014 GCA_028533165.1 Leontopithecus rosalia
GTCGCACACCTAGCTGTTGGTGGAGCAGGTCGCACACCTAGCTGTTGGTGGAGTAGGTCGCACACCTAGCTGTTGGTGAAGGTCGCACACCTAGCTACTGGTGGAGCAGGTCGCACACCTAGCTGTTGGTGAAGGTTGCACACCTAGCTGTTGGTGAAGGTTGCACACCTAGCTGTTGGTGAAGGTCGCACACCTAGCTGTTGGTGGAGCAGGTCGCACACCTAGCTGTTGGTGGAGCAGGTCGCACACCTAGCTGTTGGTGGAGCAGGTCGCACACCTAGCTGTTGGTGAAGGTCGCACACCTAGCTGTTGGTGAAGGTCGCACACCTAGATGTTTGGTGGAGCAGAGCAATCTTGGTCTCAGGTAGTCCTTCCAGAGTCCACATGTTGAGCAAGAAGCTTGTCGAGGATGGAAACTGGAGTGAGTGTTCTGTGCAGAAGGCAGCAGAGTCTTACAGGCTGTGTTAGCTACTGTGCTTCGATGGTATTACTGTTACCTATTTATTGTACTTACAAACTTTCATTATTATTTATCTGATTCTATGTCTGCCTTCACTGTAAGAATGAGCTCCCTGCTGGCGTGAACTATACTGTCAGTACAGTGTTGGGGTGAGCAAATTCTTCAGCTGGAGAGTGCGCCATGTCTGGATTTAGCTGTAAATTGTTAGTAAAAGTGCTCCCTGTGTGACTGTGTCTGTAAGCAAGTCTGAATCTGCCTGTTTCCTTTTCTGAAGGCCGGCTCACTCTCTTTGGGTTCTAGGTGGAAAGTTACCGAGGCTGGACAGTGTCGTGAAACTGCAGTTTAAAGACCACATTGTCCTCACAGTTCTCCCAGATCAGGATCAATCTGTGAGTATCCAAGAGGAAGGAGGTTGCCTTTCTTTTCAGGGTATTTTTCATCAGAGGCCTCAGGTTATCAAACTAACCACTGGTCTCTGCCCTTCTCCTTTTAGGAACCCAGCTGCATTCAGTTTAATGCCTTTTCTTCAGGTCAGATGATGACCAGATCTCACAGTTCCAGTTCCATATTTTCCTGCCCTCATCCCCACAGAATCTTCCTTCATTCCCTTTATGTGGTGATTAATGTCTGGTCTTTGCTTCCCATCCTACTTCAGGCCTTACTGTTCTTGCTCAGACAGCCACAGACCTCACTCTTGAGTTTCCCAGCCTCAATCCTCCACACTGTGCATATCTGTCTATCTGTGGTTTTGTGGATATTGAGTCCCCTTAAACGCTGTCCTATAAATTATGGAGAACAAAGTCTATGTTCTGTAACTTGGCTACCTAGCCCGGCGATTCCCCAAACTGACTAACTGATCATAGAGTCAATTGGAAAGCTTTTTAAAATGAAAAATTCCTGGACTTCATCTGGTCTTGGAACCTTTGCATTTATGTTTTCATAGAGCTTCCCACACAGTCCTAAGGACCTTGGAACAATCACTTACCGTATAGCTTCACCCCATTCCTCCTCATCAGCTGTCTGAGGAGGTATCCCATGAATGCTCAAGGGGGTGAGGGGGCACTCAGCTTTTCCCTATAACCAGATTGTTCCAGCCATCAGGGCCAGACTTGGAATTTACACACACACACCCCTCAAAAGTACACATTCTTACATTCCTGTTTGTTTTTTTTTTTTTTTAAGTGATTCTGATAACCAATTTGAGACAGTACACTAGGCTAAGATTTTTTTGCCCTTATCTAAGAGGTGACAAAGAATGACTAAAGCCTCTGAAGAGACAATACACTGCACTGTGTAAGGGAGGAGTGAAGGGAGCTAGGGACCATTTGGGAGGGAAGGGTACTGTAATCGAAATGGAGCTTTTATAGATCACACAGCTGGCATTTCTCAGGAGTTAATGCCTTCATGATGTTCATAAATTGTCAGTTTATACCTAGGAATGTCAGATTTTTTTGATTGAAAAAAAAAAGTGCAGGTATGATTAACAAGAAACTGAGCGTTTCATTGATAAGTTGATACGTAAATCATTGCTTTTTCATTAAATCCTGAAGCTGCTCCTCCAGGTAGCACTGCAGCTGTTTTGACAACTTAGAATGCCCATTAATTGCCACATACAAATAGTAACCTGTGCTGACTAATGAAGTATAGACGTTGTGTGGATGCACACACCCATCACGTTTTGCCAAAAGGATTCTTTCCAGTATTCAGTACATCTCACTTGAGCACCAAGGCTTTTAAAAGACTTTTCTTGGTGTTGACCTATTGGAAAACCTTCCTAGTACTGACACCCTCAGTGATGGCCTAATGCCTTTTTCCCCCAAAGGATGAAGCTCAAGAAAAGATGGTTTACATCTATCATTCCTTAAAGAATAGGAGAGAGACGCACATGATGGGAAACGAGGAGGAAACAGAGGTTTGTTCCAACTGAAAACAAATGTCTTTCCTGTGATTTGGGTGGTTGTTGGGAAGAATGGATTATTTTTGATTTCTAGGTAATATGCTTTTTATGGCTGCAGTGTGGACTCACCATTTTGCACTACTCAGAGCTCTAGCGGGGGAATGGTGAAGTCAGACACTTCTGTGATATGTGCACACCAGTTTTAAAACATACTAGCTGGGCCCTGTAGCCTTATAGGAATGCTATGATGTAAGGCATTTCAAATGGCTAATATCACTTACTACGTAAATTAGGATGCCTTTTATTATAGAGGTTGGCATCTTTTATGTTATCAAAATGGTAAATACTCAAATACTCATGAAAGGGTATCAAAAATAATGATGTATTGAGAATAAATTTACAGGAAAATGCCACTTCAGTGACATAAAGTAGTGTACATATATTTTGACTAATTAATTTATCCTTTTTCAGTCTCATGGACTTCGCTTTCCTTTGTCACATTTGGATGCACTGAAGCAAATCTGGAACAGTTCAGCTATTTCTGTCAAGGACCTGAAACTTACTACCGATGAGGAAAAGGAAAACCTGGTATTATCCCTCTGGACAGAATGTTTAATCCAAGTAGTTTAGTGCCTTTGCAGAATCAAATGCCGACTATTTTATATGCACATATTAAAAGAAGCAAAGACCTGAGCCGAGGCGAAGATGAATTCAAGTTTCCTTACCTGCTTATCTCCTAACATAAGGCCTCCCTGTTACGGGTGGTCAGTTGGCCCAATGTACTAATAAACGGGCACGTGAAAGAACAGCAAATTACCCCGTGTCTCAGAAAACGACAAAACTATATTTTGACAAGTTTATTTAATCCAGTGTGGTAGAAAAGGCACAATTCCAATATATATCATTTAGAATTGAATGTCGTTAACCTGGCTTTGTTCTTTGGAAGAAACAACTTTAAAAAGCTTTGGTTCTAGAAACAATTTAAACAACAATTAACACAACGAAGAAAAAGTTAAAAAAAATTTTTTTTACAATGAAAATATACATACCTTTGTGTATAGACAAGCCCCCACCCATTAAAGTTATCCGGTAACATAAATTTTATTAAATACTGCCCCACAGATGAGAGGCACTTAACACCTGTGGACAAAAGGGAGTTAGTTACAGAGGCTGCTTACAAGATGGAGAAAAGCCTGGGATTGAAGGAGGAAAAAACTCAATATTTACATGGAAAAAGACTAAAAGTCTATAAAAAATAAAATAGTGGGTCTTTGAGTTTAAAATAGTCACTGTTATTTTACATTCTAAAGTGCATATAGGTTGATATTTAAAAAAATATCATTGGAGAATTTAATCTTTTTTTTAATAAAAATAGAGCATTTTTCTGCTTTCTAGTGAAAGCTGGGGATAAAAGGAAAAGTTGTCTTAATGGAAGTTTCAATGCAATTCAACAGGGAAAAACTGCTTGTGAATTGTGCAGTAAAAGGTGGTAATGACTATTGGAAGCTACGTCAAAGGCAATTTCCTACCTTACTGGCATAAAAGTTATTTAAAATGGGAGTAAAAAAACTGAGGTT
The DNA here is from genome assembly GCA_028533165.1 of Leontopithecus rosalia. Classification (NCBI taxonomy): domain Eukaryota; kingdom Metazoa; phylum Chordata; class Mammalia; order Primates; family Cebidae; genus Leontopithecus; species Leontopithecus rosalia. The sequence continues at coordinate 157,054 of CM052665.1, forward strand.
TCTGTTATTTAGTAGATAAATCAACTCCACCTTTACTTGAAAAGATGGTAACGTCAAGGTTCAAATGCTACTTCGTTTTAATTTGGACATTTGAAATTTCTCTTGAGGCCAAAAAAAAAAAAGACGCTTCTCCTTAACTCTAGGATCAAGTGTTAGCACAGAGACAGACAACCACTGTTGTAGAGTCTTGTCACCTAAAGGGATGTCTTGGTTAATACATAAGGGTGCAAGTTCGGCCTTAGGTATTTGTACTTTTTTTAGTTTGAAGGACTGAGGAAATAATGGCTGCAGAAAATACTTTACTACTTGTGCCTTATTCCTAAGGAAGCTGAGGTCCCTGCCTGGGCTCAGTTACAAGTATAAACACTTACTTACAAGGTGCACTAGTTATAAAGCCGCAGTATAGAAACCTTAAAGTTTATGTAGGAAGGCTTAATACATTTTCAGATGTTGCTAAAAAATTACTCATCTGTTTGCAAAATGACTCGTCGACCTCTAGGAATCTGTTTCTGTATGCTTTGTACTTATACAAGCATCTAGGTAGGATATTAATAAATAATACGGGATAACAGCATCACCAGTGTCCAATACATCAGGAGTAGGATTCACGTTTGGTGGATAGGAGAGAAAATACACACTTAGGAAACGTGCTCACCACAGCTGGGGATCACGAATAGAACCTTTCCCAGACATAACCATATTTTCTTCATAGGAACACTAAGTAATGGCAAGAATATTTTGAGCTTTTCCCTGGTTATGAGCGATAGTCTCAGATGTTGGAGAAAAAGTTCATTCTGCTCAGTGATCCAGGAGTGTGAAGACAGTAGCTTCCTTTCCACATCCACAAGACAATGACAGATGCGAGTCTCCTCCTCCTTTGCTCTTTCTAGGGACGTCGATTCTCTCACAATATTTCAATGTCCCATTTCTGTGTTTCTTCTCCCTCCAGGGGCTGATTTACAATTACATGAGTCTTGTCACAATAGCTTCCTCCTAAAACAGAAATTCCAAAAGAAAAGATTATTTGTTCAGGCCGGTGCTTAGCAATTTCACAATTTTCACAAGCTGCTGTTCCACTCACCATTTCAGTGGATTAATGTGCCATTTACACAGAAGTCTGAAATGGGAAGCTGAGTTTCAACAGGCTTAGCCATTATTCACCTCAAATTGGACCTTATTATGACTCAAATTGAAATACTGAAAGGCATAATACATGATTGTGTAAGTGGTACCTTAATGCAATTCTTCAGAACAAAGTGCTCTGAGAGAACGCTGGCTGAATGTCAGGTACTGTGTTTGTTTCTGCACCAACAAAACTCTGACTAACCCAATTAAAGCAACAGCCGTGAATAATATTGGCCCTGACCTTGCTGAATTCAAAAACAAGGTCAATTGATACCTACCATAAATTCTAGCTGAGGGTTTTTAAGGACCATAGCAATTCCTGGCAAAAAACTAGGTTTGCTTCTAAGAAACAGATGACATTCATTCTATGGTTTATGGTGCTTCAGATTTAGAACTGTTCTGAGTTCATGTAGCAAATGAAAGTTTTACAACTTACTAATGAACAAAAACCCTAGGCTCTGTTGTTTGGGTTTTTCTGCTGGTTGTTTTGTCTGTAAAACTGTGGATCTTGACTTTTTTCAAGCATAATTTTAAATGACTTAACACTTCTCTTATAAGTATGTCCTTTACCCAGAATGAGGACATCTGGAACTGAAACTAATATCCAGGGACACAGAATTGGGTGTCATCAAAGGCCCACCTTTAACATCAAGGACAAGTTGATCACTGAGATAAGAGCTGATAGTTCCATTTTTATTCAGTCTCCACTTCTGCCTGAATTGCCCGTGTTCAGTCCATAGAGCTACTTTAGCTCCAGGTGTGTCTCGGCCACCAATCACATCAAGACATGTATCACTGGCCTAAAAGGGTTAAGAAATGATTAACTGGCAGTACAATGTTTGCTAAAGTTGAATTTCATCCTTTTCTTTTTAGGTAAACAAATCATAGACATGAAGTGTGTGTGTCTTATCTAAAAACAATACTAAATAGTATAATTTCAGTAAGCCCTTTTGAATGTCTTCTTTATGGCTGTGGGTAGGAGACGGTACAGAAATAAACCTACTGAAATAGAGGTACTTGTTTTTAACAGTATGTCTACATCTGACAACAGATGTTGCAGAAAGATTTGCTGGATTGGAATTAAATGTTAAGTCCCTGTTTGCTTAAAATGTATTATGTTGAGCTTGGTTTTCTTATGAAAACATTGGAATGATGGGCTAAAGATATCTGGACAATAATTACTTTTAAATGCTTCTCATTTTTGAAGCATGAGAAAAAGTAGGTAATCCACTGGTGACACAATAAAACACAGACTTAATGTTTTTAAACTAGGGTTCTATTTCCAATGCATTAAACATAACGGAGGGGGCACAGGAAAGAACCTAATTTTCCAATAACAGCTTTCTTCTGCTACTTCATCGTATGTTTTGAATTTCCACATATTTAGAATCAGAGAGACAGCTGATTGTATCTGGGCTGTGAAGTAAGGAACATCTTACAAAAGCACACTGCCCAATATTAGATCTGGTGACTTATACCACTGGTTGTAAAAAATCACGTAGTTATATCCAGAGTATGTGATAACCTTTGTGTTTACCTAAAAATTGAAACTGGATTTTCTAGATCAAAAAATTAAGTCCATTTTCTTTGACTATTTTAGTAATACATATGGCAGTACTTTTATAATCAACACCTGTTTCTATGAAGTCGCACTGTTATATCATGCTAGTTTACAACATTGTACTTTTCAGAAGGAACTGAACGGAAAGTGGTGTACCGGATCAGTGGGATTGCTTACCTTGGATTTAAAGATCCCTCGGCAGTAGTGCCAGATCTGAGTATTCTTTCCACTATAGGGAGAAATGCACACAGATGTTGCCCTGATATCTGCTAGATTTCCAGTGACTGTCAGATATTCATCCATGGCACGGTTCTTTATTCTGATGTACACTGCAGGCTGTGACAGGAGAGAAAGCCATTTAGAAACAAACTTCTCAATCTGGAAATGAATCTTTCCAGCGGAGGAAAGCTGCGAGGGACGGTGAGAAATAACCATCTTAGTTATTACCAGTTCCACTCTTACTCCCTTTTGTAAATTCTTAGGCCACGGACCACAAAGCTTAAATTGTACAATCTCTCTTACATTTTTTGAAAAGTGCCCTTTTGAATGACACAGAGTAAAGTCTCTTTTTTTTTTTTTTTTAAAGTTTCTTTCATTAGAATCCCATGTGGCGAGGAGTGGGGCAGTAAAGAATTCGGGACTTGATGAGCTTCATTCAATAACTAGTGTGTCCCAGCTGCGCTGAGGGAGGTAGGGAGTTAGAACAAGGGTAAGGTATTACCTACAAGGGATTTTATAGCAACTTCAAAGACAAGTAATCAGACATACTGCGAAGCTATGCCTAAATGCCGGAAGTTGGCTCTGGGAGGTCTTGAAAAACCCAGAGAGCGGAGGGCCCTAGTAGTTGTAGCTGTGATTACTCTGTTTACATAAGACCTTTATAGTTCTTCAAAAGTAGAGACCACATATGTTTAATTACTATACTCAGGTATTCAAAAACTGGGTAACAAAAGACTTCATCTCCTTGACCTGGAAGCTTTTAAGATCCACTTAAAAAGCTTTAAAATATTAAGCCTGGGACCTGCCTCTAAGAAGAGCTAATATTCATTGTACACATGGTATGTGTAAGCAGCATGCTCAGTGTGTTCTGTGCCATTATGTTATTTGTCAGAATAACCACAAAAACCTTTTAAGAAAGTACAGTTATGACCCTAGTTTTCCAAATAAGGTGAACACAGATGTAAAGAAGCCAGATTCCTCTTAATCACGATGCTCTCAGACCTATGTTGAAATGCAGTAGTTGCTCTTAGGCACAGGGAATAAAAGACAATTCCAAAGGTGGAGGTGTAAGACAATGAAAGGGCAGGGCACATAATTGAAGCACAACAATTTCTGCCCTATGACTTAGGCCTCCAGCCTTAATGTAACACAATCCAGGACACCCAACATCCCCACCTTTGGTGATCTCATTGCCATCCCAATTAGAGCCTTGGCTGAGTAACAACAAATGGTCTCTTCAGAGAGCACTTTCATGCCGAAACACCTAAGTGCTAGGTAAATGCAGCATCGTCATATGGTAAGAGCACCAATAAACAGTCTCCTGTTTTTGAAACTTTTGATAGCTCAACATGAAGCCAACAGAATGTTGGTAAGTAAGGCTTCCTAAGGAAATACGCATTCTCAGCACTTAAAAGCCATTAGAAGAACAAATTATCTGGTCATTTAAAGTAGGTGAACAAGACCTCTACTTGGCGAAATGTTTTCAATGTTTCAAGTCTCTACGTCCAACATTAACAGTGCAGCAGTACCATATGTAAATGCCTGTAACTCTGCCTGATCTCCCACTGCAATTATTCTTGAGACTTCAGTATATCTGTATTACATTTCATTACCTTGTACATAAAACAGGCATGACCTTCACAGATGACAGTGTTCCAATTGCTTTAGGACCAAACATCACAGTTTTAATCAATTAACTCAAGCAAGGTGCTAATTACCCTTATTACACATTTGTAGTCTGACTCCTCTGTAATTATACTTAAAAACACTGATACTCATTATAGTAAGTATCTCCCAGCCTCAAAGAGGATCACATTTTAATTAGTCCTGAATTTCTAAACAAGAATATGAACTAAAGCAGTACCAATAATCTTACCACAAATTTAAATGTGACCCACAAACTACTGTTTTAGGAACTCAGAATTCCTTTGTTGGATTTCAAAACTGTGACCTAAATAGGAAAAATCTATTAAAATACTATTTTGAAATTAAATGGTTAATCAGAATAGGAATCAGGTAGTTCCTAAAGCACAATGAAAGAAAACAGCATACTATTCTGGTTTAAAAAAAAAAAAAAAACTTCCTTGTAAAAGTAGAGGTGGCTTTTCTTTTTAATTGTACTTTAGGTTCTGGGGTACATGTGCAGATCATGTCGGATTGTTGCATAGGTACATACATGGCAATGTGGTCTGATGCCTCCATCTCCCACATCACCTACATCTGGCATTTCTCCCTGTCTTATCCCTCCCCGACCTCCCCACCCCCTCAGTGTCCCTCCCTTGGCCCCCCGGAACAGACCCCAGTGTGTGATGCTCCCCTCCCTGTGTCCATGTGTTCTCATTCAACGTCCGCCTATCAGTGAAAACATACGGTGTTTGATTTTCTGTTCTTGTGTCAGTTTGCTGAGAATGATGGTTTCCAGATTCATCCCTACAAAGGACACAGACTCATCATTTTTATGGCTGCATAGTATTCCATGGTGTATATGTGCCACATTTTTCCTTGTCCAGTCTATCCTCGATGGGCATTTGCGTTGGTTCTAGGTCTTTGCTATTGTAAACAGTGCCACTATGAACATTCATGTGCATGTGTCTTTATACTAGAATGTATTTATAATCCTTTGGGCATACACCCAGTAATGGTGTAGAATAAAATGGAATAGACCTAGAATAGAAATGGAATTTCTATTTCTAGGTCCTTAAGGAAGTGCCACACCGTCTTCCACAATGGTTGAACTAATTTACACTCCCACCAACAGTATAAAAGTGATTCCTCCACATCCTCTCCAGCATCTGTTGTCTCCAGATTTTTTAATGATCGCCATTCTAACTGGCATAAGGTGGTATCTCAATGTGGTTTTGATTTGCATTTCTCTAATAATCACTGATGATGAGCATTTTTTCATATGTTTCTTGGCCTCATATATATCTTCTTTTGAAAAGTGTCTTTTCATATCCTTTGCCCACTTTTGGACGGGTTTGTTTTTTTCTTGTAAATCTGTTTTAGTTCTTTGTAGATTCTGGATATTAGCTCTTGGTCAGATGGGTAGATTGCAAAAATTTTTTCCCATTCTGTTGGTTGTCAGTTTGCTCTAATGATTGTTTCTTTGGCTGTACAGAAGCTCTGGAGTTTAATTAGGTCCAATTTGTCTATTTTAGCTTTTGTTGCCAATGCTTTTGGTATTTTAGTCATGAAGTCCTTGCCTATGCCTATGTCCTGAATGGTTTTGCCTGGGTTTTCTTCCGGGCTTTTTATGGTATTAGGTCTTATGTTTAAGTCTTTAATCCATCTGGAGTTAATTTTAGTGTAAGGTGTCAGGAAGGGGTCCAGTTCCTGCTTTCTGCATATGGCTAGCCAGTTTTCCCAACACCATTTATTAAACAGGGAATCCTTTCCCCATTGCTTTTGTCAGGTTTTTCAAAGATTGGATGGTTGTAGATGTGTGGTGTTGCCTCCAGGGCCTCTGTTCTGTTCCATTGGTCTGTATCTGTTTTGGTACCAGTACCATGTTGTTTTGATTATTGTAGCTGTGTAGTATAGTTTGAAATTAGGTAGCGTGATGCCTCTGGCTTTGTTCTTTTTGCTTAGGATTGTCTTGGCTATGTGGGCTTTCTTTTGGTTCCATATGAAGTTTAAGGTGGTTTTTTCCAGTTCTGTGAAGAAAGTCATTGGTAGCTTGATGGGGATAGCACTGCATCTATCAATTACTTTGGGCAGTCTGGCCATTTTCATGATATTGATTCTTCCTAACCATGAGCATGGAATGTTTTTCCACCTGTTTGTGTCCTCTCTTACTTTCTTGAGCAGTGGTGTCTAGTTCTCCTTGAAGAGGTCCTTTACATCCTTTGTTAATTGTATTCCTAGGTATTTTATTCTCTTTGTAGCATTTGTAAATGGCAGTTTGCTCATGATTTGGCTCTCTGTTAGGACTGGTTTATAGAAATGCTTGTTGATTTCTGCACATTGATTTTGTATCTTGAGACTTTGCTGAAGTTGCTCATCAGTTTAAGGAGATTTTCAGCTGAGATGAAGGGTCTTCTAAATCATGTCATCTGCATATAGAGACAATTTGACTTCCTCTTTTCCTAATTGAACACCTTTATTTTTTTTTCCTGCCTAATTGCTCTGGCTAGAACTTCCAATAGTATATTAAATAGGAGTGGTAAGAGAGGGCATCCTTGTCTAATGCCAGATTTCAAAGGGAATGCTTCCAGTTTTTGCCCATTCTGTATGATATTAGCTGTAGGTTTGTCATAAATAGCTTTTATTGTTTTGAGATATGTTCCTTTGATACCTAGTTTATTGAGAGTTTTTAGCATAAAGGGCTGTTGAATTTTGTTGAAGGCCTTCTCTGCATCTATTGAGATAATCATGGGGTTTTTGTTTTTGGTTCTGTTTATGTGGTGGATTATGTTTATAGACTTGCATGTGTTGAACCAGCCCTTGCATCCCCCACTTGATTGTGATGGATGAGCTTTTTGATGTGCTGTTGTAATCGGCTTGCCAGTATTTTACTGTAGATTTTTGCATCTATGTTCATCATGGATATTGGCCTGAAGTTTTCTTTTCTTGTTGAGTCTCTGCCAGGTTTTGGTATCAGGATGATGTTGGTCTCATAAAATGATCTGGGAAGGACTCCCTCTTTTTGGATTGTTTGGAATAGTTTCAGAAGGAGTGGTACCAGCTCCTCTTTGTACGTCTGGTAGAATTCCGCTGTGCATCTGTCTGGACCTGGGCTTTGGCTGGTCGTCTATTAATTGCTGCCTCAACTTCAGCCCTTGTTACTGGTCTGTTCAAGGTTTCAACTTCTTCCTGGTTTAGGCTTGGGAGGGTATATTTGTCCAGGAATTTATCCATTTCTTCCCAGCTTACTAGTTTATGTCTGTAGAGTTGTTTGTAGTATTCTCTGATTGTAGTTTGTATTTCTGTGGAATCAGTGGTGATATCCCCTTTATCGTTTTTTATTGCATCTATTTGATTCTTCTCCCTTTTCTTTTTTATTAATGTGGCTAGTGATCTATTTTGTTGATGTTTTCAAAAATGTAGCTCCTGGATTTATTGATTTTTTGAAGGGTTTTTTTGTGTCTCTATCTCCTTCAGTTCTGCTCTGATCTTAGTTATTTCTTGTCTTCTGCTAGGTTTTGAGTGTTTTTGATCTTGCTCCTCTAGCTCTTTCAATTTTGATGATAGGGTGCCGATTTTAGAGCTTTCCTTGCTTCTCATGTGAGCATTTATTGTTATAAATTCCCCTCTAGACACTGCTTTAAATGTGTCCCAGAGATTCTGGTATGATGCGTCTTTGTTCTCATTGGTTTCAAAGAACATCTTTATTTCCACCCTCATTTCATTGTTTATCCAGTTGACATTCAGGAGCCAGTTGTTCAGTTTCCATGAAGCTGTGCGGTTCTGAGTTAGTCTTAATTCTGAGTTTTAATTTGATTGCCCTGTGGTCTGAGAGACTGTTTGTTATGATTTCCGTTCATAAAGCAAGTTCTTAACGACCTACAGAGAGACTTAGACTCCCACACAATAATACTGGGAGACTTTAACACTCCACTGTTAATATTAGACAGATCAACGAGACAGTAAATTAACAAGGATATCCAGGACTCAAACTCAGATCTGGACCAAGCAGACCTAATAGACATCTACAGAAATCTCCACCTGAAATCCACAGAATATACATTCTTCTCAGCACTGCATGGCACCTACTCTAAAATTGACCACATAATTGGAAGTAAATCACTCCTCAGCAAATGCAAAGGAGGTGGCTGTTTTACCCTTTACCACCGAATCTTGAACCACAGGCAGGGACATCCTTCTTCCCTAACAAGCATCCACCATTTAAAAATGAGGAACATATTTTCAGTGTTGAACTTGGCTACTAAAGTCTCTAACAACAGAGGGTTCAGCATTATTATGTAGTTAGTAAAAGCTACACTGAATTCCTACCTCTACTTTGCTTTTTCCAATGGCTTTTCAGTGGGCTTACTCCCCATCCCACATGTCAGGAGTAGGGAATAAGCAAGATGTAAGTAAAGGTCATGAGATCCTGTACCACACACTCTCTGCCAGGAAAGCCACTAATGTTTCAGAATCCTTCAAATGAACATCTCTGATTCTTTCAAGGGACATTGTGAATTAAAAAAAAAAAACGTTGAAAATGAGTGTATTACCACAGTAATATGAGCCAGGGCCATATCAGACTGTTTATATACATTATCTTATTCAACTGTCACAGCAATGAGATGTAAGCAGTGTGATCCCTGCTTCACCAGGGAGAAAGCTGAGGTGCCAAGAAATGAAGGGACTCACCAAGTTGCACAGCTTACAAATGGCAGAGCCAGGATTTGAACCAACAGAACTCACAAGTGGTGGGATGAGCATTGCGTGTGCACCCGTGTGCATGTGAAGAGGGCTAGAGAAGACCACTTAGGTTAATACTTTATTGTGACCATTTATTTTACATTTAAGTAAGGGTTAAATAAGTGTTAGGTCAGAGCATCGGCAGCAGCGTTTAGATCAACTAGGCTGTATTCAGCTCAGCGCCTGAAACAGGTGGTATTCTCTAAGTGCTGATCTTAGCCTGACGGAAAATAGAGTGCGGCTGCTTAAGAACACAGATTTTAAAGCAGAATAGATTTGGGTTCAAATTCTGGTTCTGACACTTGGATGACTTTTGTCAAGGTACTTTTATTGACAGGTAGGAATCATCCCCATTTTCTAGTTGGAATCGTATTCTCTCAGAGCCTTATTATTCCAACTAGAAAATGAGAATAATAATTCCTGCCTCAAAGGGCTGTTGTCGGAATCGAGCAAGAAAGCGTTCTAGAGATTAACGAAGGTACCAATGGCGCATCCATGGGCTGCCACCGACAGCCTCACGCAGGCTTTCCACCTTCCACGAAACGTCCCCACTACTACACATGTTGATGCTTCCCTTCTCTGAACCAGGGACGGCCTGTGGCTTTTGGATAATTATGCATTGTTTTGCATTTCATGTTACTGCTTTGAGTTGGACATGTTTTGCCCAGCAAAAATGTAAGCTCTGATAGTATCGGCAGAAATCACATCTATCTTTATATTTTCCATCATACTTTGCATAATACCATTGATCCATCCACTGATATATTCACTTTCATTAAACAAATAGTTCCCGAGCACCTACAATATTCCAGGAATTTTTTCAGGCACGAGGGGTGGAGCAATGAGCAAAACACTCACAGCCCCTGGCTTCACGGGGTTTTCTCTGGACTGGGAAAGACCCTGATCCAGGCATAATGCTATGGTTATAAACCGCACACAGTGTTTTTGTAGAAAAAGAACCCCAGGTCTTTTATGATCTAATTTAGACTGGGAGAGAAGGTGGGGGAGGCATTCTCGAAGACCTGACACTTAAGTAGAATTTACAGGGATGAGCAGTCAAAGAATGAGGAAGAACTCTACACAGAGGCGCAGCCCATGTTCAAAGTCTTAGTGGGAAAGCAACTCTGTACTTTGACGCATGTGACACAGCATGTGAGAGATGAGGCTGAAGAAGCAAGGGCGGGTGGAGGGCATATTGTGTTTCAAGTGCAGTGGGAAGCCTTTGAATGCAAGACTGACAAGCAGTAGGTGTGCAATAAATACTATTTTAATCAAATTGCCAGGATCCATCCTGAGTATTATATAAGTAGGAAGGGGAATATCCAAATGCTTAGAAAGTTAAACTAGTATAGTATCAAAGTTCATTCCTGTTACCGAGGTTTGCCACAGAACTGACAATACCTTAGTTTTCCATGAAAACAGAACATGGCCAATGAGGCTTTGGACTGAAAACAAACCCAATGTTGAGTTTAGACACAATCTTACAAATTGGTCAAAATGTACAAGATATCCCCATTCTAATTCACTCCCCCTACCAAGTAAATGGAAAGCTAAATTAAATGGTCATTATTTCAGATGCTGTGGTTGATGATGTTTCTACCACAAAGGCAAGCTATTTGGAGTCTTACGGTTCTTTTCTCCTTACCTGCTTCATAGGACGGAGGGAACCAATTGTTTTCCATCTGCTGAATGCTGTCCAGTTTGGGATCTCATTAGGCCTTAGTAGGATTTGTCTTCCCAAGAAATTGGATCCTTCATAAGCTATCCATCTATGAGAACAAGAAAGAAAAAAAGCAGTATCTCATCAAAACTATCTGCACTTTGCCTTATAGGGTTCATAAACCTGTAGGTTTGCAGATTTTTCCTAACGAAAGTCAGGGAGGTGCAAGAAGCCCAGTGGCCTAGACTCGGAATATTTAGATTCCAATTACAATGCTGGTTTCTTCTTCCAAAATGCATGCCAGGTTTCCTCCGTCTCTGAAAGTCTATATTCCTCTGAAAACACTGTTTTGTCACAGCATTTTAACATTCAAAGGCAGACCATAACATCCTATTAACCAGCAGAAAAACTCTTCTGCCCCTACAGTCATTACCACATGTCCTTCTGGGGCTCCAGGTGTGGCTCCCGTAAACTCTCCAGACCTACCTTCTTTCACTCCTCCCTCCACAGCTTCCCTGAAGCCACCAAGGGCTACTTAGAATTGTCAGCAGAAGTTCCCTATCACACTCTTACTTCAAGGCCCAGCTCTTTGAAAATCCTCCCCCAAACCCTTGCCTTCTCTGGCTGCATTTAGGTGTGTAAAAGTACACTGGAGGCGTGTCTGGAGTCTCGACTTCTTTAAGGGACGCAGTCATGCCAATTGCTTTAAAGATTGGCTACGGCTGCTCTTGTACTACCATAGCAACTTTGGTAGTTACGACACAGGCAGATGACCCCAAACTGAAAAGACCATCTGGCCCTTGACAGAGGGTGCCGAGCACCACTTCACTAAGCTTGATGACTAATGCTCTGGAGTCACTAAGAGGAGCTGAAATTCTCAACAGGACTGACTCAAAGTCAGTGAACACAGTGCTTTAAGCAAGTGTGTGGAGGATGAGGGATGAGGGGCTGCCTTGCTTTGTTTTGATAAAGCACCTGGAATTGCGGCAGAGGTTGTCCTGGCTTGCATCAAGGGAGGCATAACCTTGTGGATGAGGCAGAGAGCACCAGCAGCAAGCAAGGCAGTCTGCCAGTCAGATGGACCAGAGCTCAGGAACAGTGCCGCCCGGGGTTTAGGACAAGCTACAAAGGGTTGCTTGTGCTGCTATGGCAGCAACTTCAGCCCCTCAATTTCACAGGTAAAAACTTCTAAAACTGACTAAGTGCAATATTCCTTAGGGACTAGTACTTCAGGTACTGCAGGAAAAGATACCAACTTGTGCGTAAGTCGTGGGGAGAAGGGAAGAGCTGAGGAAAGCTTGATGTATTGCAACTATGAAAGCTTGGCTAGAGATGACTGGCTCAGCTCGACCACCACTAAGAAAAGTTCTTGCTCCCCACAACTGGGATCGGAGTTGGCCAAATTATGGAGAGATGAAAGATGAATGGCCCATTCTTGACCCCATCCTTGCCTACACAAATCTAAAAAACCAGACAGTGCAGAGGCAGGTCAGCATGACCATGGACAGGCTTAGCCACCTCTCCAGCAGCAGACTGTTTAAACAGGCAGGGAAGTTTCAGTTATAAAATCTAGGCAAGATTTTAGGAAAATGCACCTAATTATTTATTGATTTAAATGAACTCCACAGTTGGAAAACTGTGTGGGATGGTACATTTAAGAATGGCTGTCATCGCAGTTCAAAGATGTGGCATAGCATGGGGATTAAAATAAACCAAACCCAACTTGTCACTAAGGGAAGTGAGCTGTACAGTAAGTAGTGTCCTGTAACCAAGGGAAATCCTTAGGCAGCCTCCACGTTCTGTTAAAGAGAATTTGGAATAGTAAGAGTAGGTGGCTAATAAGCCAAAGAGAAGGACTAAGAAAGTCAAGATAAAATGGCACCAGTATTCCAGAAGTGAGTGAAATATCAGTTTCACTCAGAAGTGTAAAGGAAAGAAATGTATTAAACTGTTGTGAAAGATCTATATCACAGGGATGTGAACTTCAGTTCAAATGGATTTAGTTAACTGGTAAATGATATATTGGAATCTTATGCTTAGAATAAATCAATGTTTGAATAAACATCAAACCATTTAAAATGCTTTGCAGAAGAAAATTTAAGCTATTATACATGTGTGTAATATAAAAGCCATTTATTGTAATAGTTTAATTTTCAACTGTACTTACATTACTGGCTTTTTCTTTCTGTATTCCCAGACACTTAAACAAGCAGAGCTGATTATCACAGAATTTCAAAGCCACAGAAAAACTTTTAAAGCCATTTTTGTATTAATCATCATGAGTTACGTGTGTTGTTTTACTTGATGTTTGGTACCAGAACACTAACAGAGCAGGAGGAGCGGCTGCTTCATATGTGAGACTCTTTAGAAATGGCTTTAGAGGCAGATTTTCCAGGAAGCAAACAGAGCTTCAACTTCAAGGCCCCTCACTTGCAGGCTTCTCACCATATCTGTCCTAAATATTCACATTCAGACTTAATATTTGTATCACAATTTTAATTTTTTTTCTAAAGGCTGCTTTCTAATTTGTAAAAGCACAGACCTGTGGATCTATCCTCACTGACTGATAACCTAAATGAAAAACAATACCGGTAGGCAGGCTCGGTCAACCAGTGGAGTCCACAGAAAAGCGAGTACCCTGGAGGACTGCTCTAGAATACACAAGCTATTAAATCAAAAAACACCACCACACTTTGTCTTGCCGGCAGTCACCTGCCTAAGGAGGAAACTGTCTTAACCAAAGTCGATGAGACATTGAAATTTCTTCTGAAAAGAAAGTCGGTTCAACTGGGTAAAGTCATCTGACTGACCCACTCTGTGACATACGCTCTGATCATCTACGGCTGTCCTTCTCTCCCAAAGCGCTCTTCGTCGAGACCACCTGAATGCTACTACTACATAGTGGACTTGGTTTGCAGCTGTGCAACTGTGTCTGAAACCAGTGACTGAACCCGACCAAGCCTTTCTCCCATACTTACAGTCCACTTTTTACCCACACAGACTGGGTGTAGAAGTGCAGGTCCTTGTTCAGAACAGAGTTCACAGCCTCTTCTAGATGTAACTCTCTTCCCTCACAATGTTCCAGAGCAAAAAGGCTGATGGAGGGTTCTTCGAAAACCTATTAGCACAGGAAAAAGATCATCATACAGAGAGGCCATATTTCAGTGACATCCCAGACTGAACACTGGGTACCCTGGACCCACCGCATTCTCAGATGCATGGAGTTTACTGCTCTACCCTCTAAGGTCGCTATAGCCAAAACTTCACTGGAAAGGTTTGATTCTATTTATAATTTTTACTCACTTTTTTGTAAATTAAAATTCAAGTTATCAGACAAGCAATCAATCTCATAATAAAAACAGACATAATAAAAAGAGGCCCATGATTCCAAATCACATATTAAGGTCCTGTGGTACTGAAATATGAACCATAATTAGTCCAGCCAATGCTTTTAGCTGGCCACAGAATACGGAATGGAATAGCACCCTTGTTTCTAGGAGGTCACAGGAGCAGTCACTGGGAATGCAAGACTTTGTGGTGGTAAGCTCTTATAATATTCCTAGGAGGAGGAATAAAGGCATTTTTAATGTAAAAAAAATAGCTGAAATGCACAAGAATGGTGATTTCTGAGTTAAAAGTATTTCTTCAACCCATCGTCATGAAAGAATAGACTCAATATTGTTCTTTTTCATTCATTACAAGGCACCACGTTAAGAGACTTTGGGAGGGTTGACAAAACAAGGCACCATCTATCCTTGTGTCTGGGGCATTACTAACGAGAAGCTAAATTAGAACTGCACAGACACTGAAATGTAAACCAGCACCAAAAAAGATATGCTGTGTGACAGTCCTCAGTAGAAAGCTGGATTATTTTTAGCAGGAGGGAGCAGGAGTCAAGGAAGCTTCATGGATGTGGTGGCATGTGAGCGCAGTCTCAAAGGATGCAGTGGATCTGGAAGGAAGATGATGAACAACGGGCAAGCACTCCGTGCAGAGCAAGGCAACAGAAACATGAGGGACGCTCTGGGGGAACAGGGGAAACAGCCGCAAGCGCTCCCACAGTTTGTTGTGGTGAGTTGCACTGCCTGCTCCTCCTCCCACACTGACGGCAGAGACAGACCTACTCCCAGTGGGGAGTCCCTGAAGGCTTCTGAACTAAGGACTAAGAGTGGGCTGAAGCAACTGCAACTCGGTACATAAGAAGCAAAGCACTAGCACAGGGGCAGTGCAGGGTCAAAGGACAGAGAATGAACGGGCAGAAAACAGCAGGCTGTCACAGTGACCCTAACAAGTGACCTGCTTATACTTGCATGAGAGCAGAATGACTTATCAAAGAGATTTTCTCTGCAGCCGTGTTTAGAACAGTGAAGGATGGGGAATGATTTAAATGCCCATCAAGAGAGGACTGGTTACATAAATTATGGTACATGCACAGAAGAATCTTATACAGCTGTAAAAAAGAATGAAGAGCTCTGTGAAAGATCACCAAGACACATTCTTTAGAAATACACACAAAGGATAGTATAAAAAACATATTTCATATACTACCATTTGCAGAAAAGGAAAATTTCTGTGCATATAACATACATATGGGCTTGTACACACAGAAAAATTTTTCTGAAAAATACAAACTAAAACTGGTAACCATGTCTACCTGCTGGGAAGACTGCACGAGAGAAGATCAAGGGCACAGGTGGGAGCAGAGTTTCTTCACTAAGTGCCTTTTGGTCTATTTTGACTTTTGAACCATGGGAATATTTATTTTAAATTGGTATTATTAAGGTTAAGTTGGTAATTATTACACGTTTGCACTGTGTATACGTAATCTTTAATGGCCTTCAGGAAATCTGTCTGGCAACAACATGCGTGAAGAATAGAAAGAATGGAAGTAGAATATTTGAGGTCAAAGAAGAATGGTTCCAGACCTAAAACAGGGTCAGAGGGGAGGTTAGGAGTAAGGGATGGCCAGGAAAACTACTAATATCACGGTGATAAAACAGGCAGGCTAGCTAAGGCCAACAAATGGAATCAGTGAGGAAAAATGTGAAAAGTCACGGTTTGGGACATGCTGGTATAATCTGTCGTATATAAAGAAATAACAGAAAAAGCACACCCAGATGTCTTAATGTTGAGATGGAGGCAGGATAATCTTAACAGGGATGTCCAACACACACTGGACCTTCTGATCTGGAGTTCAGGGAAAAGACCAGATTTAGAGACGTTGAATTTGGGAATTCTCAGAATCTGGATAACACTGGAGCCATGGGTAACCAAATGGAAACGTAAGGAAACCAGATCTGCACTGACCTAACAGTGGGCGATGATGAAAGATGGGAGGCGGAAGTGATTTAAAAAATGACCAAAACAGAACCCCTTTATACTGAAGTGAAGGAGGAAAAGAATTATAAGGAAGACCTCCCCCACGGCATCCAATTCTTTCCATGTTGAAGAAAAAGGTGGCTGAGATAGGGCTGTTTGGAGTTGACAATCAGAAGGCTGCTGGTAACCCTTGTGAGCGCTGTTTCGGCACCATGTCAGAAATGAAGTTAAAATCTAGGTTGTAAGGGCTGGAGAGTAACTGGTGAGAAACCGTACAGACTATTTACTAGAAACATTTGGCCAAGAGCAGGAGGGAAATGGTAGTGGCCTATGAGCCTGCTTTGTGGAAGGCAGTAGTGGAATAGAGAGAAGCTGAATAATACAAGGCAGAAAGGACATTCCAGGGAAGGAGGAAACAGTTTCTAAAAAAAAGATGTGGTGGTGAAAGAAAAAGAATACTTGACTAAATTGTATAAATGAACATTTCAATAAGAAAAAAGACAAAACTCGTTGTTCTTCTTCATCCCATCAACTAAAATAATAATTTAAGTGACAAAAACAGTAGAAGTTAACGTATATAGCACCTAATATGTGCTGGGAATTACTAATCTAAGTTATATATCTATTTCTCTATCTATCCACAGATATATATATATGCTTAATACCAATTCATTGATCTTTAATCTAAAAAGCTTTAAAATCAAAATTTTTTTCCTAGTCAACAAAACTCAACCTGAATAAACTGAAGTCTATTTATAATATTACCCAATTTGTGCAGCTGTGCATCACTTTCACTAAAGGAATAGAAATATGCTTAATTAGGGTGTAGCCCAGAATCCTGCTGGGCGTGTTTCCTTACGGGCCATAGATGAATCATATTACTGATTAAAATTTGAAAATCTTTAAATCCCAAAATACATTGTTTAGGG
Organism: Leontopithecus rosalia; assembly: GCA_028533165.1. Classification (NCBI taxonomy): domain Eukaryota; kingdom Metazoa; phylum Chordata; class Mammalia; order Primates; family Cebidae; genus Leontopithecus; species Leontopithecus rosalia. The sequence continues at coordinate 174,233 of CM052665.1, forward strand.
ACTGTGGAACTGTGTTTTCTCATTTATTTTCTGTTCTGGAGTATATGTGCAGGGTTGTTACATGGATAAATTGCATGTCATAGGGGTTTCGTGCATAGATTATTTCATCACCCAGGTAACGAGCATAGCACCCAATAGGTAGTATTTCGATCCTCACCCTCCTCCCACCCTCTCTGCTCAAGCAGGCCCTGGTGTTGATTTTTCCCTTCATAGTGTCCATGTGTATTTAACATTTATCTTCCACTTAAAAGCGAAAACATGCCATATTTGGTTTTCTGTTCTTGTGATAATACACTTTAGATAATGGCCCCCAGCTGCATCCATGTTGCTGCAAAGAACATGATATCTGCTTTTTTATGGCTGCACTGTATTCCATGGTGGCTATGTACCACATTTTCTTTATCCAATCCAACATTGATAGGCATTTAGGATGATTTCATGTCTTTGCTATCGTGAATAGTGCTGACCTGAATATGTATGTGCATGTGTCTTTATGACAGAATGATTTATATACCTTTGAGTATATACCCAGTAATGGAATTTCTGGGTCAAATAGTAGTTCTAAGTTCTTTGAGAAGTCTCCAAAGTGCTTTCCACAACGGATGAACTAATGCACATTCCCAAAACAGTGTAAACATTCCATTTTCTCCACAATCTCACTAGCATCTGCTATTTGTTGACTTTTACTAACAGCCATTTGGACTTGTATGAGATAGCATCTCACTGTGGATCTGATTTGCATCCCTCTACTGATTAGGGATGTTGAGCATTTTTTCATGCTTGTTGGTCATACGTATAACTTCTTTTCAGAAGTGTCTGTTCATGTCCTTTGCCCACTGTTTAATGGGGTTGTTTTTTTGCTTGTTGTGTTGTTCCTTATTTATTAGACTTTTGTTGAATGCATGGTTTGGGAGTATCTCCTCCCATTCTGTAGATTGTTTACCTTGTTGATAGTTTCTTTTGCTGTGCAGAAGCACTTTAATTAGGTCCCATTTGTCAATTTTCGCTTTTGTTGTAATTGCTTTTGGAGGTCTCCTCAAAAAATCTTTGCCAAGGCCTATGTCCAGAATGGTATTTCCTAGGTTTTCTTCTAGAGTTTTAACACTTTTACATTTTACATTTGAGCCTTTAATCCATCTTGTGTTGTTTTTTTTGCATATGGTGAAAGCAAGGGGTTCAGTTTCAATATTATACATAACAACTAGCCAATTATTCCAGTACCATTATGATAGGGAGTCCTTTCCCCATTATTTGTTCTTGTCAACTCTGTCAATGACCAAATTTTTGTAGATGTGAGGCTTTATTTCTGAGTTATCTAGCCTTTTCCATTGGCCTGTGTATCTGTTTTTGTACAAGTACCATGCTGTTTTGGTTACTGGAGCCTTATAATATAGTTTGAAGTTGGGTGGCATGATGCCTCCATCTTTGTTCTTTTTGCTTAGGATTGCATTGGCTATTTGGGCTTTTTGGTTCCATGTGAATTTTAGAATAATTTTTCCAAATTCTGTCAAAAAATGTTGGTACTTTGATAGGAACAGTATTGAATCTATACATATCATTGGGCAGTATGGCCATTTTAATGACATTGATTCTTCCTTGATTCTTCCTATCCATGAGCAAGGAGTGTTTCCCTTTGTTGGTGTTGTCTCTGAGTTCTTTCAGCTGTGTTCTATAATTTTCACTGTAGAGATCTTTCACCTCCCTGGTGAATGGAATTGCTTTCTTGATTTGGCTCTCAGCTTGAACATTACTGGTATATAGAAATGCTACTTATTTTCTACATTGATTTTGTATTCTGAAGTATTACTGAAGTTAATTATCAAATCTAGGATCCTTTGGGCAGAGACTATGGAGTTCTCTAAGTACAGAATTAAATCATTTGTGAAGAAAGACAGCTTGACTCCCTCCTCTTTTCCTATTTGGATGCTTTTTACTTCTTTCTCTTGTGTGCTTGTTCTAGCTAGGACTTCCAGTACTGTGTTGAACAGCGGAGGTAAAAGTGGGCATCCTTCTCATGTTCCAGTTTTCAAGGGAATGCTCCCAGCTTTTCCTCATTCAGTATGATGCTGGCAATGGGCTTATCATAATGTCTCTTATTATTTTGAGATATGTTCCTTCAATGCCTAGTTTGTTGAGTGTTTTTATCATGAAAAGATATTGAATTTTATTGAAGGCCTTTTCTGAATCTATTGAGATAATCATGTGGTTTTTGTTTTTAGTTCTGTTTATGTGATGAATCACATTTATTGATTTGTACATTTTGAACCAGCCTTGCATCCCAGGAATAAAGTCTACTTGATTGTGGTGGATTAACTTTTTGATGTCCTGCTGGATTCAGTTTGCTTGTACTTTGTTGAGGATTTTTGCTTCTTTGCTCATCAGGCATATGGGCCTAAAGTGTGTTTCTATCAGGTTTTGGTATCAGAATGATGCTGGCCTCATAGAATGAGTTAGGGAGGAATCCATCCTCCTTGATTTTTGGAGTAGTTTCAGTAGGATTGGCACCAGCCCTTTATACATCTGGGAGAATTCAGCTGTGTATCTGGTTGGTAAGTTTTTGACTACTGATTAAATTTAGGTACTTGTTATTGGTCTGTTTAGGGTTTTAATTTATTTGTGGTTCAATCTTGAGAGGTTGTATGTTTCCAGATATATATATATATATCTTCTATGTTTTTTAGTTTGTATGTATAGAGGTACTCATAATAGTCTGTGAGGGTTTTTTTGGTATTTCTGTGGGGTCAACAGTGATGTCCCCCTTGTAGTTTCTGAATGTGTTTATTTGGACCTTCTCTCTCTTTTTCTTTATTAGTCTAGCTAGCAATCTATCAATTTTATTCTTTCAAGAAACATAACTTCTGGGTTTGCTGATCTTTTCCCATGGTTTTTCACATCTCAATTTCATTCTGTTCAGCTCTGATTTGAATTATATCTTATCTCCTGCTAGCTCTGGGGTTGGTTTGCTCTTATTTTTTTTTTTAGTTTTTCTAAGTGTCATGTTACTTTGAGATCCTTCTAACTTTTTGATGTGGGTGTTTAGCCCTATAAACTTTCTTCTTAACACTGCTGTAATTGTGTCCCACAGATTCTGATATGTCGCATCCTTGTTTCCATTAGCTTCAAAAAATTTCTTGATTTCTGCCTTAATTTCATTATTTACATAAAAGTCATTCAGGAGCACATTGTTTAATGGCCATGCAATTATATAGTTTTGAGAGATTGTCTTCTATTGATTTCGATTTTTATTGTACTGTGGCCCAAATGTGTGTTTGGTATGATTTTGATAGATTTTGTTAAGAATAGGTTTATGGCTTGAGCTTGTGGTTGATTTTAGAGAATGTACCATGTGCATATGAGAATAATGTGGGTTGTTGGGTGGAGTGTTCTGTAGATGTCTATTTGGTCAAGTGTTGAGGAGTTTAGGTCCCAAACATCTTTGTGGGTTTTCTGCCTTGATGATCTGACTAACACTGTCAGTAGGGTGTATTGCCAGTGTCAAGTCTCCCATTATTATTAGGTGATGAAGTCTCTTTGGAGGTCTCTGAGAATTTGTTTTATGAATCTAGGTGTTCCTGTATTGGATGCATATATATGTAGGACAATTAAGTCTTGTTGAACTGAACCCTTTATCATTACATAATACCCTTCCTTGTTCTTTTTGATCATAGTTGGTTTAAAGTCTGATTTGTCTGAATTAAGAGCAACTCCTGCTCCTTGATAGATTTTTCTCCATCTTTTTACTTTGAGCCTATGGGTATCACTGCATGTGAGATGAGTCTCTTGAAATAGCATACAGTTCGATCCTCTTTATCCATCTTGCCACCCTGTGACATTTAAGTGGGGCAGTTCGCCTGTTTACATTCAAGGTAATATTGATATGTGCAGATTTGATCCTGTCATTGTGTTGTTAACTGGTTGTTATGTAGACTTGATTGTGTAGTTGCTTTATAGTGTCAGTGGCCTATATGTGGTTAAGTGTATTTTTGTCACCATACTGTGTCCAGGTTTGTCAGTCAACAAAGGCCAAAACCATCTGGAGCACGGCGAGCCTTAGGGGATGGTAACGCTCCACTGCAGCTGTTTGCATGCCAAACCCTCTAGGCTCTGCGCAGGCTGGAGTCCTGGCCCTGCCAACTCTTCAAGCAGTTCTCCCAGCCAGCTCAACTTCATTGCAGGCTGTGTCTCCTGCAGCTGGCATTCCGGAGGTCCAGGGCAAGAGTGGGTCACTTCACACCTTTCTGACTCACTCCTTCTTCAGGAGCCACACAAGTAATGGTGCTTGGCAAACCTGTACAGGGTTCCCAGCTCCCTCCTCTGTGAGTCCAGGGCCTACATCTTCTCCCTGTCCACTCTCAAGGGCTTATTTCCAAAGATCTGCTCAGTGAGTATTGGTCTTTTTTATTTTGGGGGGTACCCAGTAAGTGTAGCCATCTGTGGGATACATATTTTGATACAGGCATGGAAATGTAAATAATCGTATCATGAAGAATGGGGTATCCATTCCCTAAGCATTTTTCTTTTGTTACAAAAAATCCAATTGCAATCTTAGTTATTTTTAAATGTGCAATTAAGTTATTATTGATTATAGTCGCCCTGTTGCATGATCAATCACCCTATTGTGTGATCAAATAGTATATCTTATTCATTCTATCTTTTTGTGACCATTAACCATACTCCCCACACCCCCTCTACACTTCCCAGCCTCTGGTAACCATCCTTCTACTCCCCATGTTGATGAGTTCAATTGTTTTGATTTTTAAATCCCACAAATAAGTGAGAACCTGCAAAATTTATCTTTCTGTGCCTCACTTATTTCACTTAACATAATGATCTCCAGTTCTATAAATGCTGCACATGACAGGACCTCATTATTTTTTATGACTGAATAGTGCTCCATTGTGTACATGTAATACATTTTAATTTTATCACATCCACAGATTCATCTGTGGATGAATAAAGAAAATGTGTGGATGAACATAAGATGAACAAATGTTCCATAGATGTCTACAACACAAGATGAACAGATATTCCACAGAGGAAAAAAGAAAATGTGTTAGTGTACAGTTGGATGCTTCCCAATCATAGCTATAGGGAACACTGCTGCAACAAACATGAGGGTGCAGATACCTCTTTGATACACAGTTTTCCTTTCTTTTGAGTATACACCAGCAGTGGGATTGCTGGATCATATGGTAGCTCAATTTTCAGTTTTTTGAGGAACCTCCCAACTGTTCTCCATAGTTACTGTATTTATTTACATTCCTACCAACAGTGTAAAAGGGTTCCCTTTTCTTCACTTCATCAGCATTTGTTATTGCCTTTTGGATACAAGCCATTTTAAGTGAAATGAGATGATACCTCATTGTAGTTTTTTTTTTCCTCCAAGACAGAGTCTTGCTCTGTCGCCCAGGCTGGAGTGCAGTGGTGCAATCTCGGCTCACTGCAACCTCCGCCTCCCAGGTTCAAGTGATTCTCCTGCCTCAGCCTCCCAAGTAGCTGGGATTACAGGCATGCACCACCACACCCAGCTAATTTTTGTATTTTTAGTAGAGACGGGGTTTCCCTATTTTGGCCAGGCTGGTCTCAAACTCTTGACCTCATGATTTGTCTGCCTCAGCCTCCCAAAGTGCTTAGATTACAGGTGTGAGTCATCGTGCCTGGCCCCACCTCACTGCAGTTTTGATCTGCATTTCTCTGATGATCAGTGATGTTGAGTACTTCTTCATATGCCTGTTTGTCATTTGTGTGTCTTTTGAGAAATGCCTATTCAAATCTTTTGCACATTTTTTGATCAGATTGTTAGATTCTTTCCAGTTGTTTGAGCTCCTTATATACTTTGGTTATTAATACCTTGTCAGATGGGTAGTTTGTAAATATTTTCTCCCATTCTGTCGGTTGTCTCTTCACTTTGTTGACTGTTTTCCTTTGCTGTGCAGAAACTTTTAACTTGATGTGATCCCATTTGTCCATTTTTCATTTGGCTGCCTGTGCTTGTGGGGTATTGTCCAAGTTTTTTCCCAGATTAATGTCCTGGAGACTTTCTCCAATGTTTTCCTGTAGTAGTTTCATAGTTGGAGGTTTTAGATTTCAGTCTTTAATCCATTTTGATTTGACTTTTTGTATATGGTAAGAGATAGGGGTCTAGTTTCATTCCTCTGTGTATGGATATTTAGTTTTCCCACATGCTGTTCTTCTTGATGGCCTAGACTCTCAGTAGATGGAGCTCTAACTAGCTACATCTAGCAGGCCATCTTAGCTCTTCTGTGCTTTGTTCTTAACTCATTTAGTCCTTATAATTTACCTTCCATGTGGGTACTATTATTATCCCTGCTTCAGAGATGAAGAAGAGAGGCACAGTTGACATTTGAATCCAAGACAGCAGAGATTGTGTTCTTAACCCCACAGCTATTGTTCTAAAATGTTCTAAATACCATTATCTTATCATGTAGAACATCTCTGGTTGGCAGGTGTGACATTAGATGGGACACCTGACTTCATCTTGTTTAGCTATCATCTATGACCCATTCTTACCTATTCCATTGCTAAACAAAAGTGTCCGCCATCTAAATTTGAAGTGCTGAGACCTTGGTACAAGTACTCTGCTAGGACTACATTTATATCAACATATCCTCAAAATAACTGGATAAAAATTTAAAAATCTATATAATACTACTTTTTTCACATTAAAAAAACTAAACAGACTTGCACTTTGGCACTGTATAGTTCTTTGGGGTTCAAGTCATCATTTGTACTGAAAAAGTGTTGACAGCTTCAAGGTTACATTAATTGGTTAGGCCCTAAATATAACATATATTTTAATTTAGAAATATTTTGCAATCAGCCACTGAGAACAGCCCTATTTGTATAGCCCAAAAACATCAATACACCCCAATCTTTGCCAAATTAACCAATGCTAACAAAAGCTAAGTGGAATTAGACTGAATTAAAGAAAATTAACCATCATGCATACCTCAAATAGCCTTCAATTCCAAGGAAATACCAAACAGTATGCTGACAAAAAAAGTATTTGAAATGATAAAAATTTAATTGAAGGCTCATAGATGTCCAGTAAGACTCTAATCCAGAATTTTAGACTTGGCCTACTTAAATCATATAAATACCTCAGCCTTTCAAGACTCAGTGTTGAATAACAAATATTAATTAACTATTGTCTATGAGCTATTATAATACTGTCGAGTGTATACCATGGGCTAAATAAAGGCTTCACATGCACCAGTTCATTTAACTGTCATGTCTTATTAAATGAGAGTGTTGAAGCTTAGAGTGGTGAGCAACATGTCCCCACGGGGGCTGGGAGCAGTCACTCCCGCCTGTAATCCCAGCACTTTGGGAGGCCGAGGAGGGCAGATCACAAGGTCAGGAGATTGAGACCATCCTGGCTAATATGATGAAATCCCGTCTCTACTAAAAATGGAAAAAATTACACGGGCATGGTGGCACACACCTATAATGCCAGCTACTCAGGAGGCTGAGGCACAGAATCGCTTGAACCTGGGAGGCAGAGGCTGCAGTAAGCTGAGATTGCGCCACTGCACTCCAGCCTGGTGACAGAGCAAGACTCCGCCTCATAAAAAAAAGAAAAGAAACACACCCAGGGTCACTCAGTTAACAGTTATTAATGGTAGAGTCAGGACTTGAACCAAAAAGGTCTCTCAGACACTCAAACCAAACTCTTTACTAGTAAACTATAATCCTCCTCAGAGCCTCTCTGATCTGCTTTAGAAAGTCAGTTTCAATATGGATTTATGCTTCTTACTCATCTTTGTTTCCTTCTTTTTTAAAAAAATTGATACACTTCAAAAAGAATAAATAACACATATGACCATGCACTTAAAACCCACATGTAGTACATTTTAATTTTACTGTATTTGCATCAAAGTTTTAAAATAAATAAAACATAACAAATACAGATGAATTTAAACTCCCAACTCCCCAAGGTGACCACTATGCTCAAGTTGTAAATTTTTCAGCTTATATTTTTATATTTCTATTAATGGTTATACATCTTTTGTTTTTAAAATTTACAGAAAATGTATTCTACTGTAACATCTTTAGTAGCCTGCCTTTCTTGCCTACTGTGTTTGAAATTTGACTCTTCATACATGTAGCTCTCCAAATCATTGTAACTACTATATTTCATTCCTTTACAGGAATGTGTGGTTGTTTCATCCATCAGAGCTGCAACAGATGTCCTTGTTCCCCCACCACTGTAATGAACACTTCTTTCACTAACTATGTATGAATAATCTTACTTCCCTGCAACTAAGCCAAACCTAAGTATTTTCAGATTTTAAAGTCTCTGCAGCTAGAGTAAGCTAATGTTACCTCCTCATTGCTGTAAATTGTATTTCCTTGATCACTAGAGAGGGTTAACATCCTTTGGATGTCCTGAGCCATTTTTCTGTCTTCTAAAAACTGCCTATTCACATCCTCTGTTGGTTTTTGAAATGGATTTTTCTGAATTGGTTTGAGAGCTCTTCTAATTATTTTATTTATTTACTTGTTTGTAGAAATGGACCAGCCACGTCCAGGCTCATCTGTAATGCCTGGCCTCAAACAATCCTCCCACATCAGCCTCCCAAAGCACTGGAATTACAGGTGTGAGCCACCACAGCCAGCTATGAGCCATTCTTATATTCGTACACTAAACCACTGCAGTTATATAGAATGCAAATATATTCTGTGGCTTGCTGTGGCAGTCTGAGTAATTAATGCCTCTCCCCACACCCCCCAAATGTTCACCTCCTAATTCTTAGAACCTGTGAATATGCTACCTGACATGGTAAAGAGGCACTTTACAGATATGATTAAGAATTAAGGACCTTGAGATGGGGACAATCATCTGGATTGCTCAGATGTAACCACCAGGGTCCTCGTAAGAGGAAGGTAGGAGGGTCAGAGATAGCAGATAAACAGCAAAGACTGGAGTGAGGCACACTGAAGATGAAAGGAGGTCACGAGTTAAGGAATGCTGGTGGCCTCTAGAAGCTAGAAAAGGTAAGGAAATGGGTTCTTCCTTAAAGCTTCCCAGATGGATGGAATGACTGCCAACACCTTAACATTACTGCAGTACAACCAATTTCAGACTTCTGGCCTGTGGAAGTGTAAGACTGTGAATACCTGACATCTTAAGCTACTAAGTTTATAGAAATTTGTTGCATCAGCAATAGGAAACTAATTCATCTGGCTTTCACGTTTTACTTATTCATTTGTGCTTTTTCTGTTTGAAGAAAGCCATCCTACTCCAGTATCATCAGGATAGATTCCTGTATTTTCTTCTAAGTTGTAAAGTTTGCTTTTCACATTTAGTTGTTATTAATCCGTCTGGAACTTATTTTTGTGTTTGGAGGAAAGCAGGATTCTAACTATGTTTTCCATGGAACGGGTCAACTCTCTCAACGTTATTTAACAGTTCATCACAGCTCCACTGAAATGCTATTGTCTTCCAAATACTATTATTAAATACGTCAGTTTCCATGCTACCCTATTCCCCTATCCCATGTCTCTCCTTGTACCGACTCCCACTAATTATTACTGCTGTATAAACCAATATATATTTGGTAGGATAAGTGACCCTACATGTTGTTCTTAAAAATTATCGTGGCAATTTTGGACCCATTATCTTTTTCAAATTAATCTTAGGATAAGCTTGTCATGTTTTACTCCCCACCTCCACCCCCAAAGGGACAGAACACTATTAAGTGTTTTGCCTGAAACAACATTAATTTGGGGAAGACCATATCTTTACAATATTGAGCCTTTTTACCTATAAAAGATTGTATCTCTCCAAAGTTTACTTCCTTTAACAGGTTTTATTTCTATGAAAAAACTTATTGCCTTGGGTTAGATTTATTTCTAAGTGCCCTTAATTGCTATAGTTTAATTGCTATTTGTCTTCTACCCTGCAACTTTTAGCCCTAACAATTTATCATTTATACCATAGATGCTCTTGCCAGTCTTGTTTCTTCCTTTTTTAAATCTTATTTTATTTTTCAGATTAAATTTTTTTTATTAGCTAGAACTTTAGAATACTGAATAGCAGTGGTGACAGGGAGACCTTTGCCTTCTGCCTGAATTTAAAGAGAGTTGTTTCAAATATCTCATTGGGAATTGTGATGTTTACTGTAAGTTTTTGTTGACTTTCATTTTCAAAATGTGCATAATAGTTGATACCATTTACTATCTATGGGTTCAGCTAAAAAGTTTAATAGTAACCAAATTCTTCTACACTTTATAAACTCATTCCATCCTTTCATTCTGAGGCTGGATTTATAGTCTCTCGCTATTTGTAGCTGTGCCTCTAATTCAGTAACCTTCCACAGAATGAATCATCGTCTTGCCAATTCTTATTCTACCTCTTAAGATCATTTATGTCATCACAGTCTTAATTTCATCTGAAGTTTTTCTACAGCCTCCTGTTATAATGTTTCTTTGGTTTGGCCTGCTTGGATTATTATTTCAAAGCAGCCAAACTTCCATTCCAAGGCCCCAGTGGAGAAATTAGAGAAGCAACCAGCTAACACTGCTCCCACGGAAAGGCAATAAAACAGGTTAGCCCACACGCTCCTGGTGCAGTGCTTAATGTTTTATGCAATAGTCTGAAAGTTGCAGTTACGTCCATCTTGGATCAATCAACAGTTGCTCATGTATCTTGCTCCTGTCTATATATGCCATTATTCTTTTAATACCCAGTCTGACTTTAAAGCATTTCATTAATAGCTAGCAGCTGTAAGTTACTTTTTTTTTTAAACCTAGGTTCCCTGCCATCCCCCAAATTCTAAAGCTACTAATATAACACTGTGAATAGATAAGACACAAACCTATAGTAAGACCAAAGTACAACCCCTCTTATGGAGGAGCTGAAGGAGAAGAACAAACTTGACACAAATACTGCCTATATATTTTAGGCATGACTGAGTTTATTTAGTCCACTTATTACATAATGGACTCTGGATATTTTTATAGCATTGTGCTAAGTAGAGGGGACATAAGGGTGACGGAATTCAAAGCTACATTAACTATAAATCATGCCCTCAATAGCTTTACAGTTTCACTAAGTGTGATGAAAGGGAGAAAGGGAAACGCATCTTAAGATGCAGAGAAAGAATATTCAGGACAGACAAAAATCACTTTAAGAAGTGAGGATCATTGAAGGCTTCCTAGAATTGAGGTCCAAGAATTTAGAAAGAAGAGAGAAAAACTTTATTCTATGTTTCCACATAAAATAGAGAAAGTTTAAGGAAGATACAGGGAGTGGGGAGGGAAAGCTTGTAAACAGGATCTATGAGCAATAATATTGGAAAGGTAGGACCTGATGTCAGGTCTGGGCCTTATGAGAAGGTTATATGCTCAAAGCTGCAAAGAAGAAAAACTGAAAAAGAGGCCAAAGGAATAAAATTACTTATGTATCCATCACAATAGTTTTAGAAAGAATAAGTCGTTAAACTTAGTCATGGTAGTGGAAAGGGGATAAGAGGAAAAGCTTAAGACATCGAATGGGGCTGGGTGTGATGGCTTACGCCTGTAAGCCCAGCACCTTGGGAGGCCAAGGCCGGCGGATCACTTGAAGTCAGGAGTTTGAGACCAGCCTGGCCAACATGGTGAAACCCCATCTCTACCAAAAATACAAAAATTAGCTGGGAGTGGTGGCATGTGCCTGTAATCTCAGCTACTTGAGAGGCACTGAGGCATGAGAATTGCTTGAACCTGGCAGGTAGAGGTTGCAGTGAGCCGAGATTGTGCTACGGCACTCCAGCCTGGGTAACAGAGCCAGATTCCAACTCAAAAAAAAAAAAACCCACACACATATTATGGGGTAGAATAACTAATACTGAGAGCTGCTGATTGGATGATTTAAGTCATGAAGTAGGGAGAATCAAAGATGAAGACTAATGGTGAGACCAGATGATGGAAGGTAATGATGATGGTTTTCAACAGACACAGGGCAGAAAAGAACAAGTCTGTGAGGGAAAATGGGATGCAGGCAAAACATACTGAAGACCCATGTCGAATCTGGGAATGGAGCTCAGGGAATAACTGACTATTGCTTACTCTAGATATCTGTGAATCATCTACATTGATGGAGGCAAGAGCTGATGTTATGATAATGAAAATTTCCAAACACAAGAGAGAAAAGGCCAAGAATAGGTATCTGAGAAACATTACACTTGAGAGGCCAAGAGGAAGATAATGGATTTGATGATGAGTTTGTTATGCTAATTCTTTTTTTATTCACTATTCAGTACTTAGCACAGTATTTAGTAAATAGTAGGTGTTCAGTACTTTAGAGTGAATAAATATATAATGCATCTTCAGCAGTGGTGTTATCACGCAGCATTTGTGATATTTATATAAAGAATTCAGCTGGATGGTGCAGTGGCTTGCACCTGTAATCCCAGCACTTTGGGAGGCTGAGGCAGGTGGATTGCTTGAGCCCAAAAGTTTGAGACCAGCCTGGGCAACACAGTGAAACCCCATTTCAACCAAAAAAAAAAAAACCAGAAAAACTAGCCAGCATGGTGATGAACACCTGTAGTCCCAGCTACTTCGGAGGCTGAGATGAGAGAAAGAATTCAGCCACCTTAAATATTTTTCTTTGATTAAAGCAAAATAAAATACCTTTAAACTTTCTTCTACAAAATTACTAATCAGACGTGTTTCACATTTACAGAACTCTACACTAATGCCTCAAGCATCATCTTAGGTCATTTTATCACCTTACTGCTCTTTCACACCCAGTATGATTATTTCTAAATATAGAAAACTTTGGTTTCAGCCCCCACACGACAGTTCAGCTTCGTTAGTGATATTCAATCTCTTTCATCTTAAAAGGTCTTCTTGTAATCACTGCTAAGCAATCAAACTATTACCAAACCAAGGCTGCTGAAAACCTTAAAGAGAAGTCAATAGAAACCCATTCCACTATGGTTTAAGATAGGTATTTAGGCATATTATTAGACACGTAATTTTTCCAGACACATATCTCTGTGAAGAGCCTATGAAACCCTGGGTTTTAGTTCACCTTCCTAATTCTAGGCCACTTAATTTGTTCCTTTTTTCTCAAATGATTATACAGAGCTATCTTAGTATGATTAAATCTCCGTATATTAAATTACTTGATGATTTTAGAATTCTAAATGAATTCTGAAAGAGAACTGGGGACCATATTCTGAGGCAGACTTTCTACTTGTCTACCATATACTTCATCTGACAGCCACCAAACCACCTCCAGACTGTCACTAAAAATTCATCCCAAGTTTTTTAAAGGAAGTTAGCTCTGTTACAGTGGCAGGCAGAAATTATTAAAATTGCATCTCCTCTCATTTTCTCCAAAATCTAGTAACAGAGGTTATATATCTCTGGTAGATTGTATTACTGTTTGAATACAATTTGTAAACTTCATCCCTGCCCAGGAGAGAGTCTATTCCCCTGCCCTATTCATGTCAGACTTGTTCTTATGACTTGCTTTTGGAAACAGAATATGAGTGGACACAATGATGTGTGCATGGACAAAATGAATCTGAGCAGAAGCTTCAAATGTGACTCTGTGATTGTGACCTTGATCCCTCTTTCCCACTCATGAAAATAGTCATGTCCCTAATTGGAGGTGCTCCCATTAGCCTCGTCCCCATGCAAAGCATATAAAAAAGTGTATCTAAAGCCAACTCACAAGCCTAAAGTGGAGGCCAAACAACGGTCTTGCCATTGCTGAGACAAAATATGAAAATGAAATGAACATTTGTTCTAGACCATAAAGATTCTGCAGACTATTGTGAAAGCAAATAGATGATCTTATTCCCTCTGACTTTGTGAATCCTAAAGCCAGATTAATTCTTTTTCATATCCAATTAGAAATATGACCAGGATACTTATTTGAAACAGAACTGGAGGCTGTCCATGATTTGAAAATACCTGTTCTAACAGTTTCTTTACAGAAAAATTAACTGAGATACAGATAAATTAAGAGATCTGCCTATGGTCATATTAGTTAGAAGAAGAACTACGAACTATGCTCCCAGCTCCATGCACTGTGAAATGACTGTAACACCGCAAATTATGTGTCAGTGGCCCTCTAGAATGTAACCTTCACCTGTACCAACAGAATTTAGCCTGGAGCAGCAAACTGTCATTTTCAAAATATACTGATATTCTATAAAGATGAAGTCTTAAGACTCCTCAATATTATACTATTATGACACTTAAGCACCAAGCTGTAGCATATCTGGGAATACCAACTGCAGGCAACATCCTTAGAATTCTGAAGTTTTAACTAACAAAAGCAAAAGCAAAGGATTAGCTCATACTTGCATAATGTCAACTTAATTACACAGAAACATTTCCTAGAATGAATCCAGAATTACACTGGATTGTGGCATAGATAGGAAATCCACAAAAAAATGCATATCAATTCCTAAGCAAGAATATAGTGGGGAGAATCACAGAAAGAAGCAGAATGAATCAGAGAAGCAGAATAGGTAGGGTATCCAGCCCTGTCCAGGAAAAGGAGACAGAATCTGGAGGATGTGAGCAACTGGGACCTAGAGAGTGAGAGAACTCTCTTTTGAGAGGAACGTTAGCCTACAGGCTAATCTCAAGACATCTACCTTATTTTACACAAATCTTATGACGAATTCAGTTTCTCTTGTTCTTCCAGAGAGGGGGAAAAAAATGCCAAGAACAGAATTCTCGAGCATGCCAGCCACTAGAATCCACTTATTACAAAATACTAAATTGAGCTTCTGGTTTACGTATCAATCTTCCTACATCTGATCAACTTAAAGCTTTGGGACCTCTGCTGAGGTGTCTTCATGGTCAATCTGCAGATCTTTGTAGGATATCCAAACTCCCTCATACTCCTCCCATTTCAACAGCAAACCTGCTGTCATAACACATCTTCGCAAAAGATGTTTCAAATATTTTCAATATATTATGAATAGACATTAAGATAACTAACATGCTACCCTTACATAAACTGAATATACTCTAAACCATTCTTGAAGTGAAAGTCTATAGATTTCAAGTCCTTCCCAACAGGCACCTTCGCTTATGCTGCCTGGAGTCCACAGGACCAAAACTAAAGATGCAACTGCACAGGACGACTTACGTGAAAACATTTCTTTGTTTATTTTCACTCCCCAATTTTTCATTTTACACTTCACGAATCTACGGGAATCATGCCTCTTCACAGAAAAATAATAACACTCATTAATTCTGACCCTGTTTCTAAAATGCCCTCCCTAGAAATTTTGTTAGTTTAGTTCACTGAATTAAGAGTTGTCCAAACCCTTTCAAGGTGGTGCTTTCAAATTTAGGCCTCTTTTATAGTTGGTGCTTTTATAGTTAATACCAAATAAATATCAGTCTACTGATTTGGCCACTGAAAATAGTTTAAAAAAATTACTTTCCAGTAAACATGGACCACCTTCCAATGTCTTTTCCAGCATTATCGAAGCCTTCTGAGACTTGCCAGACCACATTTTCTTTCTTTCTTTCTTTCTTTCTTTTTTTTTTTTGAGAGGAGTTTTGCTCTTGTTACCCAGGCTGGAGTGCAATGGTGCCATCTTGGCTCACTGCAACCTCCACCTCCTGGGTTCAGGCAATTCTCCTGCCTCAGCCTCCCAAGTAGCTGGGATTACAGGCACGCACCACCATGCCCAGCTAATTTTTTTTTGTATTTTTAGTAGAGACGGGATTTCACCATGTTGACCAGGATGGTCTTGATCTATTGACCTCGTGATCCACCCACCTTGGCCTCCCAAAGTGCTGGGATTACAGGCGTGGGCCACCGCGCCCGGCCCCATTTTTTTTTTTTAACCAGTTTTCCTCTAACCCACAAGAAGCATTAGCAGCCACTTATTCTTTGCAAGTTGGTATCTCAGAGCCATTGAGAGAGACCAAGAACACTATTTATATTCTTGTTCTTAGCGTTCTTAGCCAAAACTCTATAATTAGTGTGATACCTAGAATACTCTACCCAGGAATGCCTTGTGAAGCAGGACTACACTGTTTAGGGTGAGATCAAAGATCCTGAGTATGGCCATTATCCCTGGAGTCAGCTCCGATGGAAAGGTCTGAGTCATTACTACTATTACGTAGAGTTTCTAATCAGCTCTGTGTAAAACTCGAGCTTTGACCAAACATGTCCCCAAGTAACTGTCGTAACTAGATATCTTAAAAGTATCCCAGATCCTCACTGGTTCCTCTGCACAGATCCTATTGACCAGGGACCCAGAGTTCATGCCCTGGAGTTGTGATCTTTTTCTCACATTTTAAATTCCACATAAATGTGGTGAAAAGGAAAACCTACTTACTCTATAAATATGGGCCTCAAGGTGACCCAGATCATTCTGCTCACACCAGACAGAAAAGCCCTGGTTCCACAAAACAAGGTTTGAAATTACTGTGTGTGGTGGCCCACGTCTTCAAGTCACATAGTTAACCTTAGGAGCAGACAAAATTGTCACGTGACTTACCTAGAATAATAAAGTGGTTATTTTTATATTTAGGCAGCTATAACAATAAGAACCATGGTGCCAACAGCTAACATTTAAACGAGAACTCACTATATGCTGTGCACTTTATGAGCATAATCTCACTCAATATCCCAGTGGCCTTGTAAGTACTGTTATTTTATTTTTATTTTCATTTTTACAGATGAGGAAACCAAGTAACTGTGCCAATGTCACTCAAATTGATTAAAGTATCAAACTGGAAGTTAAGTTGAAGCCTATTTTATTTTAGTTCTTTTACATACCTGTTTTTTTTAAAAAGTAGAATATCAATATTACATTTTGGTTGGATTTCATGAGTGAACCTCAATTTTACAATTGACAGATGAATTATTCATATTTTTGAGATTTTTTTTTTTTTTGAGTTGGAGTTTCACTCTTGTTGGCCAGGCTGGAGTGCAACAGCACGATCTCGGCTCACTGCAAACCTCCACCTCCTGGGTTCGAGCAATTCTCCTGCCTCAGACTCCAACTTCATATTATCATCTGTGGTAATTAAACTGGACAAGAAAAGGAGTCTCATAAGTGTACATTTTGCAAAGTACTTACATAGTCAATGGGCTTGAGAGATTTGACTGTAGATGCTGGGCAGCCGCAGGAAGTAAGGTCAGCATAAAGGCCTTCTTCTAACACACAGTGATTAACAAACATGTCTTCTTGGTAACAGAGGAGCCAGCTAAAAGCCAACCAGTAAGACATTCAGTCAAATTGCATTCACTTGGCAGTTTAGGCTCATTATCACGCTGTGGGAACTGGGGTAGGGGTTGGGCATAGCAGGTAGCGCAGAGCAGTACCACACCAGCTTTAAAAACAAAAACACACCAGCTACCACTATCATTCCCTGACTGCTTATGATGTGCCATGCACGAGGTGAGGCACTTTACATTTACTATTTCATAGTGTCCTTAATAATTTAAGAGTTTGGAACGTCCTCATTTTATAGGCGACAAAAGTAAGGATTAGGAAGGAAAGGTGATTTTCCCACGGTTCCTCAAACTACTCAATGATAGAGAGGAAGTCTGAAATAAGACGATGCCTGCTTTAAGCTAAAGACATTCTTTTTATTTAGTGCTTTCAATATAGCGCTCTGGGATTAGATTATGGTGATTATTAAGTGCCTGAACAGATTATAAGTTCTTTTTGGGAAAAATTAAAAAGTTTTGTATTCAGTTTAGATGAGAATAGAAGACAGGTCTTTTAAAATCATAAAAGAGTACATAAAACCTGTCACCTACAAATCTGACAACTAATGGAAAAATTTAAAAAGAAATAAACCGTTTAGAATCTTCAGTAGTGAGTTATCTTCAGTACAGCATTCATCAAAAGATTGCTTAACACATACCCTTTTGAAAAGAAGGAGCCTAAGGGAAAAATTAAATGGCTGTTACTAATTTAGTTTTGGTGTGGTTAAGTTCTCGCCCTGTATTTTAAGATCACCAGGACTACTCCTGTTAGACCAGTTCGACTTTGGATAACCGTAGAAATGCTGTGTGACATTATAATTTACTGTCATGTCTTCCACTGTAATAAGCATTTTAAAGTCAACGTTTATCAAAGGTTTCTAATGTGCCAGGCATAAAGCTAGTGCATTACTTTATTTAGCCCTTATACGACTCCTTTGAGGTGGGTACTATTATTACCCATCCTTTACAGGTTCAGAGAGGTGACCCATTTTGCCTAAAATTACATAGCTAGAAAATGGTGGAACTGGGCTCAAATCTAGGTCTCCCACACATTCCAGGTGCTTACACAATTCCCACAGTTCTTGTCTTCTTTTATTATCCTGCTGTTGTATATTTCCTACATGAAAAGATATGTGTGACTAGTTTGTCCTAGAACTCAGTGTCAAGAAAAAGACATTTTCCTCCAGAAAATATTCAGTCCTTCTCATTAACAAATGATGATCCTAAATCTTGTAAGATATTTTCTTTTATCTTAGTGTAGAAGAAACTCAGAACCAAATAATAGTAACAAAATTATTTCAGGTGGTGGGTATATATATTTCTTATTAGAGTTGCAGATTTCTACTTAACTCACAGTGCCCTACTTGATGTGTTTTAATGTTGTAAAACTCTCATTTCCTTTTCAGAGTTAAGTATATAAACAAAAACAAACACAAGGAGGCTCAAGGCAGAAGAGCTAAAGGAAACAGGAGAATGAAAGGACTGCTTGACTTAGGGTTAATCAAGAAGATTAACAGAAAGAATGGAGTGTACTGAACCTTAAAGGATATATCTGAATTATTATTAAGCAGCTGTCACAGACGTACATAACTGCAGGAGACCACAGAGGTAACGCAGATGAGTAGTGTAACAGGGGACAAAACTTGGGAATGGTGGTGACTACGGTAGGCTAGAAAGCACATATGCAATCTATTCAATTACTGACAAAAGCGAAAGCTTTCCCCAAGTCTTAAAATCATCTGATTTTTAAAGAAAAGGTGGAAAACAGCTTCTACTGAAAAATATCCTAAACATAAGTACTATTAATACACATTTTTTTAACTTGGCATACAGGCCAAACAAATGACACCTGCTGGCTAGATTTACCAGGGACCTCCAGCCTTTGGAATGAAGCAGCCGTCAGCAAACTGCTGCATGTGGCCAAATCTGCCCCACTGCTGGTTTTCAAGCAGCCCATAAGCTAAGACTGGTTTTCACATTTTCAAAGGGCTTAAAAATTTAAAAGAAGACTATTTCATGGCATGGAAATTTACATGTAATTAAAATGGCAATGTCCGTACATAACGGTTCACTGGAACACAGCTGTGCCTGTTGGTTTGTGTACGGCTGCTCTTGTGCTATACCTACCAGAAGTGTTGAGAGTAGCTGGGACAGAGCCTGTGGAACTCACAAAGTAAAAAATATTCACCATGTGATTCTTTCTAGTCAAAGTTTGCTGACCCCTGGGATACAAGGTAAGGCTTTGGAAAGTGAGTATTAGAAGAGAGGAGAACAGGATGGGAAATGGATTGGGAAAAGGGGGCTAGTTGAAGCTAAGGTCTGGAAAAGAAAGTCTGAACCTGATTAAACTGGTACTAGAAAATGGCTGGGGGAGAACGATCCAAGATGGCCGATCGCTAACATCTCGGGATTGCAGCTCGCAGTTAAAGCTCATAGAACTAGAGGACGCCACACTTTCAGACAAATTCTGGTCGCTCAGGAGCAGAAGATTCCCAGTGGAGGAGACACGCGGGGCAGAAGTTTCACCGGCACCGCGGCGTAGCGGTCTCACCGGCAACTCCGCACGGCAG
>CM052665.1:194514-224681 GCA_028533165.1 Leontopithecus rosalia
CTTCCTGCCTTCCTCCCTTCCTCCCCCCCCAAAAAAAAAAAAAAAAAAAAAAAAAAAGAAAATGGCTGGGAATTAAAGCATTAGTAAAAACATTAACCTGGATTTTGGGACAAATAATTGGACTATGATTTGTTTGGGGTAAAGACTAGAAGTAAGATGACACTGGAATACAGGGTAATTAACATACTGAAGTTTTTCCAAGTGAAAAATAGAAGGCCCAGGTCTCTCACGATTCAAGGGAGAAGGGAGGAAAACTGACAAACCCCAGATATTTTAAAGGAAGGAAAGACAGACTTTGATAGGTTATTAGGAAGATGTTTGATACACAGAGATGCCACAAACTGTACAGTTAAAAATAGTTAAAATGGTAAATTTTGTTATCAGTATTTTAGCACAATAAAAAAATTTGTAGAATGTATTTTAGCTGTGGGACTCATATGCAGTTTCATATACATATTAAAAATATACAGTATATTGTTGCAACTGGAAGAATATTAGATTCAGAGATAAGAAGAAAGAAACCCAAAGCAATCAAAGGTCTGAAATTTGGTATATAATCTTGGAAAACTCTAACTCTGAACCTGGTTTCTGGATCTGTGAAATGGGGATAATGAATACTTCGTTAAAAGCTTAAAAAAATTAGGATTAATATGTCTTACTTGGATAAAAACACCAGATATTTTTATAGCATTCTACTATGCTAGACAGTAAATATACAAAATAAACATTCAAAATATTTAGGAAATAATATAAGATCCCAGTGACAGACAAAATCAAAATGCTCCCTAAGTTGGTTAATCAGCATTCTGTGTTTTGGTATTCTATCATAGCTCAAAATACAAATTAAGCAAAATTAATAAAGACCCGTTAGCAGGTAACCAATGTCTATTGAAGAGTAATTTTAAAGATTCACTATGCATGCAAAAAATAAATTTATATAAATTTAAAAAATTAGTTATTAAATAACAGCAGAAAACACTTAATAAGCATACTTACCAACCTCGAAGAACTTTAAAAGAACATGGCATGAGTGAAGTCAAGTCAGCAGTTTCTTCTGTAAAATCTAAACATTCACCTTGGAACCCTGGTTTACTGAATGCTTTGAGCTACAGGAACAATAACACAACAGTTAAATTTTAAAAATGGTCTTAGATGATCACAAGCAACTAAAAACCTTCAATTTCATGAATTTATAAAATGCAGCAAAATAGTAAACTCATTTTTAGTCTATTATCAGTGAATTCATGTTAAGGATGATGATATGCTCCTTAAACCTGCTTTCTCACATTTCCAGAAATGGAATGTCACCGTTTATCATTTTTCTTGCCTTTCTTCCACCAAATTGTGGGTACAGAGGCCTAGAAAACAATTCTACCTGTACGAGTACATCGGAGTCCTTCTTACACTAAAATGTGGTCCTTTATTCTCGCAAACAACCATTCATTATGCCCTATGTTGAGGCTAGATGTATAAAACAAGAAGCAATTTAGCGCTAAACATGAAGGAGGCTTAGATTAGCATTGAGGCTACATGGTATGCTGCTTCTCTGCCCAGCTCTTCCTGATCCCTGGTTAATATGAGGAGAAGAGAGCACGGGCACATGCCCATAAGCAAGCAGGAAGAGTGCCCATGACAGCGCAGGAGCAGATGGCGGGGGAGATGATAATGACAGGATTTGTGGAAGATTTATGGTGAAGAAAGAGAGATATCTGTGTCATGTATTTCAGCTACAGCCTTCGGTTTTCTGATAAGAACACCTGAAATGTACAGCTTACAGTTACGTACAATTACATTTCTACTTTAGTCCTTTTTGTTGAAAAAAATCCATGAAATCTCTACTATAATTCCCTTTAGACCAGATATATGATAATTTGCAATTCCAGTAGCCTTGAATGTACAATAGGAATGAAAACAATGAAAAGCTCTGCAAAAATGTCATAGTACACTGGAGACCTGGAACAACATGGCCCACGGTGCACCCTGCACCGACAGGTCTGCACTGGGGCACAGAAGGCATCGTGACAAACCATCTGCAGCATCATCTGCCTTCAGCTGATGCTGTCATCAAGGATACAGCTTTCTTGAGCAGCCAATGTTCACCTCCCTCGTCTTCCAAAAGGCCTTTTCTTAGAAGAACTGTTTCTTGGCTATCTCATTCTGCTCTGACCTTACTTGATCTGTTATCAGAGATCAGTCAAAATCAGGGTGGTGAGAAAACTAACTCCCCCTGACCATCTGTGGCTTGCATAACACCACTTCCTATTAGGAAACCACAATGTATTTGGAGCATTAAAACACCAAGGGACTTCTTGCCTTAAGGAGATGTGATCCAGCAAGTGTCTGTTGTAGTCCTTCTAGAAGATACAGAGGATAGCAAGGAAAGGAAGTCCAAACCAAGACATACTTATGTCTCATGTTTTATCCATTATCATTAAAGATGTATAAAATGTGAAGCTAAAAAGCAAATCACTTTCAACCTCCTAAAACAGATAAATTTCTCCTGCATGGAAATACTATCTTACTAAAAGTCAGAAAAGCCATATAAGAAGAGACACATGTTGTCTTGTTCACTTCTTGCATTCCCAGTTTAATTAACTGTATACTGCTGAGTTGAAGATTCATACTTCAACATTTTCACAATGAAGCCATGAAATGTCTAATCCCAGACTACTGATAATGCCAGTTAAGCATGTTTCAGATGGTATATACAGTAGCTGCCTCCATTTTTTGTCTCAGTCTTCATACCCAGAAAATTTATTTAAAATTTATATATACATGCAGAAATAATGTTATCAAGTGTCTCTTGATGGGTTAAAATAGTCTTTGTCCAAATTTTAAAACCTGGCTTAAATGCTTATCTGAGTTAACTAAATGAAACACAGTGTCTGATTCACCCAGAATTAGACCAGCTCTACAAAAACATGCATTTTGATCACCTTATCAATCCTCAAAATAGAACAATTCTCATATAAATGTCCTGAGGAGCATCCATACAGAAACCAACTCTGAGCTTACTGATTATAATAATTAACTTGTAGTTTCTATACTTGGTGCAATTAAGTGACAGACCCTTGGAGAAATTAAGTCCTAGGAAAAACTAGCTGGATAAACACTCATGTTAGCTTCCTTTACAGGTCCATGGAGAACAAGTATACAAAATAACTCTTAATACTAAGGCACTTAGTCAGACAAACAAGAGATGAGTTTTTTCCAAACTATAACCATCCTCTGTACCATGCAGGTATGGCTCAATCCCTACCAGCTCCCCAAATGGTAGGAGATGTGATCCAGCAAGTCTGTACGTATGGAAGCAAATTTAAAAAGTGTCCCTGTGGTTTGCTTTTCTTGGAACTACCATTTGAGCGAAATTATCTCCACTCTATTAAGAAGATTTTATGGTAATGCTTTTTGCTATGTAATTTTCATTTATACTATATGCTAATAATATGTGGTAACAGATCTTTAATATGACAAACTATTATAAAGTGCAATGAACTGACAAAACACTGAAGCTGTGCTGACTTATTCTACAATATCAGCATTATTTTTAATGTAATTTTACTTACTCCAATACTAAAATAATTTCTATGAGAAATTTTCATCCCTGTCTAAGTAATACTTTCTCTAGCCCTTTGGGCCTCCCTAATACAAATATGTTGATTATTAAGGAAAAGTCTTGTTTCCATTCTCCTATTACATCACATCTTTCTCATACTGTAGTGTTATATATTTCTCATATCGGTTATATATTCTACAAATGATTTCATTTCTATTATTAATCATAAAGGCTTTCTTTACTGAAATAATTCTTCCTAAGTAGTTATGACTTGGCTCCTATAAAAATGATCTAGTTAAAAGTGCCACAAAGAAGTAAACTGCTCGTGAATCTTACTGTATTTGCCTAAAACTGTCATTTTCCTAACCGCCATACATGAAAACAGTAGCAACAATTATTACAGATCCTGTGATCACTTTAAAATTCAGTGAGGCTAAAATATCCAATATAAAAAAATATGCAGTTGCTTATCTTGTTGAAAATCATGGGTTCAATATTTAAGTAAATCCAAATTTTTAATTAAATCTGGAAATGGACTTTAAAAAGATTCTAGAAACAAAAGGTACTTGGCTGAGTCAAAGGGGAGAACTGGTTAGATTTCTCGAGAATGATGCCTAACTAAAACTTCCTCTGAAAACTAAATTCACTGTTATAAGATTTAATCTAGTACTAGATTTCAGATAGTCAGGACTTGCAATAAGAGAGATGATGACAATATGAAGATAATATATATTCTCTTTGGTTTCTGTTTTGTTTGGGGGGAAAACAAAAAAATAAAATGTCACTTGCTAATGGTGAAGAACTCTATAGCGATCCTGTATATCTTGAGTTGCTAATTAGACATAGTGGCCAACCTTCAGCCTTTGGAGAAAAACAATCTTCTCAAGAAAAGGTGGTGTTCTCTGCATGTTCTCACTCATAAGAGGGAGCTGAACACTGAGAACACATGGGCATAGAGAGGGGAACACCACACAGCAGGTCCTGCTGGGGAGTGGGGAGTGAGGGGAGGGAAGACAGGTCAATAGGTGCAGCAAACCACCACGGCACACATATACCTACGTAACAAACCTGCACGTTCTGCACATGTATCCCGCTTATTTTTTAAGAATAAAGACAAAAAAATTAAAATAAAACTTTGCTAATCTTAAAACAAAAAATAAAATTAAAAGCTGGTGTTCCACCAGTATCTCAGATAAGCCATATCTCATCATAATATATTTCCAGAACAGTCAGCAACAGTATTTTTATCACCATACATTCACAATGTATATTAATCCCTATACACATACACTTTCTGGCTTTTCCCCTCTTAGGTTGCTTAAGGTTCCCCTTAAAATTACCAGCATAAAAAAATTCCCTCTCTGACTTGAGCTTTGAAATGAAACTTCCTCCTCACTCCTCAGAGAGGGAAAAATCAGTACCCCACTTGAACACAGCATCTGTATTGCCAATCTGACTGTTTTAACTACTGCCTGTTGAAGAGAAAATACTTTCTAGTTATTGAAAGGAACCAGTGTGTCAGCCAAGATTCATTTGTTTAAGTAAGTATAAACAAAAAAAATGTCTGAAAATTTGGTCCACTGAAAATAACAAGAGCTTTGAGAGTAGGTAAACAAAGAAGGCTTTGTTCAATGTGTTACCAAATATCCAGCTATCATATACCTGTCAGAAATGCTTATTTCACAAGGCAATAACTGAGCCATACCCAGAAAAATGAAGTGGAGCTGATTTCACTGGGTGTTTTCTGCTGCTTCCTCTCTTCAAGTTAGACTGGAAATACTATAAAGAAAATCCTCCCAGCAATCTGCCCCAAACAAGGAAGTCCATTAAAAAAGAACAAAGAGGTGGGAGCAGAAGAAACAGAGATTTTTTAAAATGGGACTTTTTATCTGTACTTAGAAATAAAAAATGTGCAGCTTGAAATAACTTTTCTTTCATATATCTATCCATGTTATTTTCATTCATGTGAAAAAATACTTTAAAAATCCACAGTTGGGAGTTTTCAAAACTTCAAAATAAAGATCTGGCAGGAAGTGTCTCTAAATAAAACAACTCAATTATATTCACAAAGGAAATGTTCCGAGTAGGCCTGAGCTAATCAGAAAATAATAAAACCTGAAAGCACTGTGGATGTAAACATGGTTAGACTAAGCTGGTCTGACATAAACACTGATATGAATATGAAAAATACACACATTCAGAGAAAAACACTCAGCATTCTGTAAAGGCAGCAAATGCTAAATATTTAAGAGTAATTACTATATTTGGCTTTCTGACAACAATTTTTCTGAATTTGTAATTGAAAATAAAACAAAGGAAGCAATGCCTCTCACCCGCTCTTCCTTCTATAGTTGTACTGCTCATATCAGGGTTATGTCTTTCTTTGATTTAAAACCCTGAAAATGTGGTTTTGTCAAGTGCAGTCCACCCTAGAAATGTCTCATTTGCTACTTCTAGTTGTGTGCATGGCACTTACTTAAATTATGAATCTCAGATTTCTTGTCTATAATTGGGAGTAATGCTGACCTCATGGACTTATTAGCATTGTTAAATAGGCACAATTTCTAGCCCTCAATAGAAAATGAACAAGTATTAGGCTAAAAAGTATTGCCCAGTCCCCTTCAAACCATTAATAGAGAAGAAATGAATATAGGGCTTCAAGTTCACTAGCTCAGAAACATTTGAGGTCGGTATTAGAAATACATGTACATAATAAGCATGCTACGACAGTGACTTCCATGGTAAGTTTGCTCTTCCAGAGATAAATATAATATTCTATGAAGAATGTGACGCTGAAGAAAGAATGGGCAATGGGAAACAAAGAGTGGCAGAAGTTCAAAAAGTGGTCAGAGGTACAGCTCTGTCAGGAGAAAACAAAAGAAAGTATGACACCCAGTCTATACAAACAATGAAAAGAGATGTGAATTCTTCTGCTCACAGGTACCAAGTACAATATAGCCTGCTCTGCCAGAGAGACAAAAAAGTTATCTGCAGAAAAGAGAAAGATTTGATAGAAAGGGTATAACTGCTTTTAGTAAACAATTTAACAATTATAAGAATATTTTTAAACATACCAAATGTGGAGGTTCATTTATCCCAAGTGGTTCCTGAAAAACATTAAAGCATTTTCAAAATTGTAATCACATAATCTTAGTTGTCTTTTTGAAAGTTCTGAAAATATCCTTTGGAAAAAAAATTGCTTTTCTTTTTCGTTGGTTTTTTTTCTTTTTTGAGACAAGGTATTCATTCATCTGTTGTCCAGGCTGGAGTGCAGTAACACACTTTCAGCTCACTGCACCCTTGATCTCCAGGGCTCAAGCGATCCTC
The DNA here is from genome assembly GCA_028533165.1 of Leontopithecus rosalia. Taxonomy (NCBI): domain Eukaryota; kingdom Metazoa; phylum Chordata; class Mammalia; order Primates; family Cebidae; genus Leontopithecus; species Leontopithecus rosalia. The sequence goes on from CM052665.1 coordinate 201,398, forward strand.
CCAGCTCAGCCTCCCAAGTAGCTGGGACCACAGTCATGTGCCAAAACGCCCAGTTAATTTTTACTTATTTTTTGTAGAGACGAGGTCTCACTGTGTTGTTCAGGCTTGTCTCAAACTCCTACGCTTTAGCGATCCTTGACCTTGGCCTCCCAGAATGCTGGGACTGCACACGTGTGCATTGCACCCAGCTTGAAAAAATATTCTGATGGTTTGATCTGTTTATGAGACTCTTTGAACTGGCTATTGCTCGCAAATAACCTACTGAATTCTCTTATAATGATTTTAGTATTTATAACTAATTCATTTTGAGTAATACTGTAGCTGGAAGACAAATATGGCCTAGTGGCCATTGCAAAGGAGTGTGAATTTCTGAACATTGTCTGGTGGGAACTCTTATTGTTCTGCAGCATTTTTTATTATCCAAACTGACCACACTCTTGTACAACTTCGTGAATTTGCATATGAGGAGATTATTCCCTGTTTGTGAAATGCCCTTTCTGCCTAGAAAAACTGCTTTTATCCCTTAAGCTATCACTCAATTCACCAAAACATCCTCTTCTGTGGCAAGGTCTTCTATTCCCCAGGCACTGAGTGTTCCCTTTCCCCTGCTCCCCTGCACTGCCTACACACATAATTTTCTCACTAATCATACTATCATTAATTGTCCACGCACTATCTCCCCTAGGAGACAGAAAACCAACAGGACAGTCTTACTCAATCTTTATCACCAGTGATTAGCACAGTGTCCAACACATCAGAGACACTAAATAAATGCTGTTGAGTGAATGAACTGATCACATCACAGAGCCTTCTCATTCATGTGTATCTACTAGCTTTCTATGGACTCTATCGAAATTCAAAGTAATATTGCATTTTCTTTCTATAAACATACATGACGTCATTCAACAACTCCACTTTTAGAAACTGTTTTCCACAAATTCAGTTGCAGGCTATTACATAACACAGCACTGGCTATATTCATATTTCACTCACCAGTTGGATTGGTCGTATTGACATGATTATGTTATTTGATCCTCCCCAGTCAAAAAAGCATTTGTATTTCCCTTTTTCTAATATGTATTGTTCTCCACAGAAGAACTTTTGCTGGTAGGCAACCCATCTAGCAGGGAAAAAAAAAAAAAAAAAAAAGAAGTGATATACAATAAAGCAAACAAAAATTTTAAAGAATTTTTTCTTTAAAAACCAAAGAATCTCTCGAAGTTCTTAATTTAGGGGGCAACTTACACTCCACTTTTAACGTGAATGGATCTTGTTTTACTGCCAAAGCCAGTTTCTTCCAAATCAGAAATTTCCTGATTTGTAATGTCCATAAACTTCCCACTTTCCAGGTCAGATTCAAACAGTGTGACAGAAGATTCTATAAAATTCTAAAAGGAGAAAGAGAAAAGTGTAGGAAAACATACACATTCTGTTTTATGGACTGCTATTATCTTGGCAAAATATCACATACTCATGGGGTAATTTTCACAGAAGTAATTCCAAGAAGAATTTTAAATGGCCCTGGAATTATTTTATAGCTATTACTCCCATGTAGTTTAAAGGAAAAAAAAATCAGTCTGAATTTACTTTTGTTGGGAAGATACTACATTTTTATACAAAGTAGTCGTGAGTAGATTTCTGGGGCTTACAGGCTATCATATACAACACTAATTGCAAAGGAAACTAGTCTCACTTGTGCCTAAGGATCAAAAACTACAGGAAACAAAAGTAAATAAATAGTGTACTGTGGCAATGTGTGACAGGATTTTATGAGCTTAAATATAGTAGGAAAAATATAATTTGCTTAACAAAAAATGCTCATTAAAAAATCAAATAAGAAATTTTTAAAAAAGTATAGTGAGTCGACACATTTAAAACAAAGATATCTTAGAAAATCTCTATGACTCAGATAAATTGTCAAAAGACAATTTATGAAAAGGAAAATAATATGCAAATGTTTAATTTCATGAGTAAATTAAAGAAATTCAAACTAAAATAATTAGATACAACTTTCATTTCTTAAAGAAAGATCTAAGAGTCCAGTTAGTCAAACTGTATTGCTGGTGGAAACAAGAATTAAACATCTATTTTATAAAAATGACTTAAAAAACAGACTAGAAACAAACTGTTTATGCTCTCTGACCCTGAAATTCCTTTATGAATTAAGAAAAGTCTCCTAAGGGAATTAAATTGATGAGCAATTTATACGCAAAAATGCACTATTTACAATAGTGAAGTTTGTAAACAATGTAAATGTCCAAAAGATGGTTTAATAAACCTTTTACTTCATCTGTCACTTGGTGGAATATTAAATATAATTAAGAGTTTTTAACAAACTAACAGAACAAAGTCCAGGGTAAGTCCTATAAGGTTATTAGATTACTACCACTGCTGCTTTTCTACACAATTAAGTAACTGCCAAAGTCACCTAGATTTAAGTGTAGCTCTTCTGCTTGAGAATAAGGAACGATGGAATGACCTTAAAAACTGTATTCTATTTTACATTTTAAAGCACTTGGATAAGTTAGTAGTTAGTAAAATCTTGGGTACAGTACTTCCGACTATTTTTTTTTATATTATACTTTAAGTTCTGGGGTACATGTGCAGAACGTGCAGGTTACAAAGGCATACACGTTCTACGGTGGTTTGCTGGATCCATCACCCCATCACCTACGTTACACATTTCTCCTAATGCTGTCCCTCCACTATTCCCCCACCCTCTACTATGCCTCCCCTACCCACCCACTCCCCAACAGGCTCCAGTGTGTGATGTTCCCCTCCCTGTGTCCACATGTTCTCATTGTTCAACCCCATTTATGAGTGAGAACATGCAGTGTTTGGTTTTCTGTTCTTCTGTCAGTTTGCTGAGAATGATGGTTTCCAGCTTTGCAGGGACATGGATAAAGCTAGTACTACCTACTATTAAGAGAACACTACTGAGCAGTTGCTTCAGACCCAAAGATAAGTCATAAGGATCAGTAATTTGATTACTTTTAAATTCCATAAAATCCCAAAGCCGAGTCCCTGCATTACAATCTCCAGAGGGCAATGTGATATGAGACATTGGTGGAGATCTCATGTATCCATTAATTTAGGAGAAAAAATGGTCTCTGCTGCACATCAACCTGACATCAAAGGTCTGAAAAGAGGCCCAAAGTCTGAAAATCACAACAAAACCAGATATAAAGTTAATCTAGAACTGAGGAAAAATAAGCACACCAAGAAAGTGTTATTGAGGACATCAAGGAATAAAAATTCCTTAGTCCCTGGCCCCTAAATACTGTTACATTCCTTTTGGTCCTCTCCTTAAAAAAAAAAAAAAAATCAACTCCAATGTATTTGGATGACTCATTTGGAATTAGGAACACATTTCTGGTTGTCCTCTCCAACGTACTCCATGATACACATCACATTATCCCTAAGGAACATGTCTAGTATTTGACCTTAGTAGATCCAGGGTGTTCCATACATTGAAGCCAGGACATTTGAAAATTGTATTATGCAGCTCTTCTTTCTGTCCTCTGGTGTAGTTTATATTACTTTAATGGGTATCTTAAATGCAATGCTTCACTTTTCCCCAGGCTGGAGACATCTGAGCCTCTGCATGGGGTAACAATGTCTCACATCAACTCTATGTATTATCTCACAGAGGGCTGTCACAACTACAAGAACATTAAGAACTCCTTTCCAATTAAAATGCTATGTCTGGGGAATATACAATTTTTAAGTATAATTTGATAAGCAAGTTTCTGAAGCATTTTCACAATATGTACATATTTTATGTTGTCTAAATACATGTAGATTTTTTTAGTATATTTCATCTGAAAATATTTTAGTGAACTTAAATGTAAATGACAAAGTGTCTGAAAATCATGCATTTATTATATATATATAGGTCTGTAATGTGACCCTATATTTATAGCTACAGATGAAATGCTAATAAGTCTTTGACTGAATGAAATCTGGTTTTCTATTGTTAAGACAATTTTTAAGTCTAAGCATTTTGGAACAATAAAAAATGGATAATATGACATGGGCTCTAGAGTAAGATGGACTTGCCCTCAAATCACAGGTCTACACTTGGGCACAGTACCTAACCTCATAGATCATCAGTTTCTGTATCTCTAAAATAGGAATCCTAAGTCTCCAATTTATAGTCTCTGTGAAGATTAGTACAAATCTGCATATAAAGCCATTAGTAAGTACTTGATAAATGTTAAGATTATTGTAAGGATTATAATAACATCTTTAGCTGTGAGGTAACAACTCATAGTTTAATTTTTTTTTAAATCTAATTTAAGGAGAACAGAAGAGAAGATATTCCTTGAAGGGTATTTTTACTTATATATTAAAAAAAGAACCTGTCTTTTTTTTTTTTTTTTTTTTTTTGAGACGGAGTTTCACTCTTGTTACCCAGGCTGGAGTGCAATGGCGCGATCTCGGCTCACCGCAACCTCCACCTCCTGGGTTCAGGCAATTCTCCCACCTGAGCCTCCCGAGTAGCTGGGATTACAGGCGTGCGCCACCATGCCCAGCTAATTTTTTTTTTGTATTTTTAGTAGAGACGGGGTTTCACCATGTTGACCAGGATGTTCTCGATCTCTTGACCTTGTGATCCACCCGCCTCGGCCTCCCAAAGTGCTAGGATTACAGGCTTGAGCCACCGCACCCGGCCAAAAACCTGTCATTTTTGTACAGGCCCAAAACTTTTGTTTGCAGTATTAATTAACATGTTCATTTCTGCTATTTTTTCTATTATGTATTATAGCCTCTGTCTATATCAAATATCTCCTAATTATTTATCTATGTGGTTGCAGTATTTATAACTTTTCACATTTTCTACTACCGGGGGATTTCAACCAGTGACCTGGGGTTTTGGTCTTTTGTTATACTCGTTTTAGTTAAAGTCATCTTTAGAAGACACCATCAAATTCAGTGCTGAACATTTCTAGCATTAGCAATACTCCCACCCAACTTTTTCTTAAATAAGTCGGGAGAAAATTTTAAATTATTCAATACTGGGTGGATGGTGCTTTGAATCATGACCCACGATTTCCTCAGTGTATGTGGTCACAATGACCTAAAGTGTAAAGAAGGCTCTGTCTTGCTTACAGACCATGGAAGAAAATCCATGGTCCTTGTGTGTTAGAATGGTGGACTAAATACGTCACAAATTATTTATCTGTAGCTCAAGAAACACCAGTGCCCAGTCTTCAGTAGACGGTTCTATTTTTTTTTTCAGGTAGAATTGATTTCCAACTCATTTGGTACAGTCACTAGAAAGATCTTTCTAAGCCATTAATGTAATCATGCTTACTGGGACTATAAGCCATCAACAGTTCATGGTCAACTCAAGGAAAACAAAAAATCTGAACTCCTCCATATGGCCCTTCATTATCTGGCTTTAGACTGTCTTTCCAAAGTTCTCCCTAACATCCCAACTTACCCACAATTCCCTAAACATATCAAAATTTTGCTTACATGAGGGTTTCTCAACCTCAGCACTGTTAGTATTTGGGACCCTGTAATTCTTTGTTGTTGGGGGTTGTCCTTCACATTGTAGGAGTTTGGCAGCAACCACTGCCTCCACCCTGTAGATGTCAGTAGCACCCCTTCTCCAGATAGGACAATCCCAAATGTCTCCAGACACTGCCAAAGGCCCCCTAACGGGTAAAGTCACCCCCAGTTGAGAATCAACAGCTTATAGCCTTGACTTTACACATTAACATGTTAATCTCTTGCTAAACAGGTGCCTACCTTTTTCCTTCACCCTGTTCTAGAACTTCTTCACTTGGTTAACTCTTTTGAACTTGAAATTTCAGCCAGCTGACATCTTTTCCAACTGACCTGCTGCAGACTCTGAGTACTTGGTACTTAATACAATCATATCCAAACATTTATATGCGTGCTATCTTCCTTACCAGAAATGCCTGCTCTGTGAATGTGGGGCCTGAGTCTGGCCACTCCTAGCATCTAACAAAGAAGGTACTCAGAAAATGATTACAGAAACAATGGATGAAATGTTAAAAAAAATCCGTAATAATCATGGCAGTTAAGAAAAATAGGCAAGTTGGAGAGGCAGTTCAGGTTAATGCTCTTGGTGTTAGAAATATTTTATAATCTCATGTTTTATCAGGAGTCATGTTCAATTTTTGTGAAAAGATTTTTTAAAAGGTAGAAAAGTAAGGATAAGGAAGTTAACTCACAGCTTGCAAGTACCGAAAAGACAAGATAGGGCCATTTAATGCACCACAAGCATTACTGTCTTCGAAGTCTCCTTCTTCAAGCAGAAACTGCTGGCCTTTAAAATGTTCTTTTTCATAGGCAACCCACCTAGAAATAGAGGGGATACCAAAACGACCCATTAATAAAACTCCAGTCAAGAAAGCAAAACAGAGACAATCAAGATAAAGCTCACAGTAGTTCATCTCCATTTTCTAAAAGCCATACATTTGTTTCGTTTTCATTTACAAAGAGAGACAAATGGTGTGTGCTTCATAGATCAATTTTTATAATTTGGAGATTTTTCCCAACAAAAGGTTAATTATAGAACTGCAACAGAGACATGCTTTTTAAATGTTTGTGGTGTGACTTACACTTCAGAGAACAGTGTGCCACATAAATATAACACGAAGTGTGTACAGCCAATGAGATACTAATTTACATAGAGCTCCAAAGGTAATCATTTTTATTTTACTAATTAAGCCATTCTGGAACGACAGAATGACTTTTACATAAAACATTTATTCAGGGTTTCAATCATGAGAATCTGTCACCAGGCTTCAGTTCAAAAACAAAATACAAGATGGTTTAGCAAAGAGGAACCCAAATTCGACTGAGCTGCTATTAGCCCCAGGCCCTACATGTATACAAGGACTTCTGTAAATACTTACAGGTGGGAAATGTCGGTCCCACACTTTCTTGACTTCTAATCTAAAACTATCAGTACAAGATACTGACAAATACCATTAGTTACTAAGCTCCTCCATGAAACTTACCTTTTAATAAAGTAATCCACAGTATCTAATGCAGTGTGGGCGTACATGGCTCATAAAACAAGTTGGCTTCAAATCTGACTTTAGCCACACAGTGTAGTTAGGCTAAGATGCCCTCCCATAGTGCTGATTCCAAGAATGACTATTTCTGAGCTCCAGGGTTGGGAACTTTGGAATTCAGGAGTTTGACAAAATAAAGCCTAGGAGGGCTGCCTACTACTGCTTTTTCTTTCTTCACTCCTACTGTGGTTGTGAAGACGTAGAAAATATTCCAAATAATTACTTTCATAGGGCACAAATAACAGCCATTAATTGTTACTCCCTCTACCCTTTCTGTAAATACAGGTATGATAGTGGGGCAGAGGGTCCACGTGAATTGGAATAAACCTATAACCCTACTTATACATCTCAGCATATCTGTAATATATAAATCAACTAACATTATTTTATTCTTAAACTATTATATAAAAATAAATTCCACAAAACAACTTGTAAATTCTAAGCTTTCTTTTACGTAAGTGTGGCTACTCAAAACATGCTTTCATTTATATCTGAATGGGAAAAGAAATAAAAGGTATAAAAGAGCTTAAAGGATAGATTAGGATTTAAGAATTTATTATATGACAGTCCAATAATGTATTCAGTTTTTAAAAGACTAAGTTTTGATTAAGATTCAATTTATATATCCATCTGATATATTTAAAGGTAGGTATCATCTAAGAAACCTTAAGAAGCATTAGCTTTACCTTCCCCAGATTCTCAAGATGGTACAAGGATGGGGTCCATGCTACCTACAGATACAGCTGAACAACAAAACCAAAAAATGGTAGAAGTTGTGAAAAAATAATCAGCTATTCCTCTGTAAATGGGGACATCACATCTTTCTCCTGCAGTTTTCAGATAAAAATGAAAGTGTGTATCCTGCATTACAAGTCATGTTTGCTGAGGAGTTTTACAAAATAGCTATTAAAAAAAAAACACTTAAAGAATAGCAATGCACATCACACAGTTTTAGCAGATAATTTTCTATGCAGCAGAAAATTAGTTTTAGCCTAAGTCAGTCTAGTTAATAGGAAAAACATTTAGATCTCAAGCAAAAATATGTTATAGCAGGGTTAACAAGAAACATGTGTGTTCACAAACCAGACAGTACTACAAACAAACAATAAAAATGTGTTTATCCAAACCATATTTGTTCTTCAAGACCCAAAGTTTTTAAATTGAAAGACAAGGAAGTAAGTGATTAATATATGTCAGACCAGGCCGGACGCAGTGGCTCAGCCTGTAGTCCTGGCACTTTGGGAAGCCAAGATGGGAGGATCACAAGGTCAAGAGATTGAGTCCATCCTGGCCAACATGGTAAAACCCTTTCTCTAGTAAAAATTACAAAAAAAAATTAGCTGGGCATGGTAGCATTGCCTGTAGTCCCAGATACTCAGGAGGCTGAGGCAGGGGAACCGCTTGAACCCAGGAGGTGGAGGTTGCTGTGAGCTGAGATTGCACCACTGCACTCCAGCCCTGCATCAGAGCAAGACTCCATCTCAAAAATAATAATATGTCAGATTAATAATTGATATAAGCTACATATCCAGCATATATAATCTCTTACATTTTTATTTTGACTGGTATGGCTATCATTTAATTTATTGCCTGAAATTGCAAAGTCTAGATCTCTAAGTATGGACCCTTGAGTGGTCTTAGACAAGTCACTTAACTTCTGTGAATAAAATATCTTAGTAGCATCTTTTACTTGAGTAGCTATTAACAAAATTATATGATGTTACTGCAAATATCAAGAGATACTGATACTTAAACTAATGTTCCAAAATAACCAATGTATCAACATGGAGTCAACAGAATGTTTCTAGAAGGATTACAGCATTGGGTTGACAATGATAAATAACAAGGACAGTTTCTTCTTCATGGTTTCACCTACAAGGATATGAATATAAAGGTACATCCAAGGCCCATCATAGATTTGGGGAGTTTCTGGCCCAGTAACTGCTAAGACTGGGATGGTAGCAAAGATGGTTACACTTGGGTTTGTATCCAGGGGTTCCTAGAGAGCTTCCTCAAAAGCAGTTCAGGGCCCAGAGGCAATGTCAAAAACACTCGACTCTGGAAACACACAACCCAGATCCTTTTTTAACAAGGAAAGGTTCACTGCCAAGGTTCCTGGTACATAAGTCAACTATGATCAGCAGGATAGTAGATAAAAACTGGGGCTCTCATTCGTGTTCATAACCTGTGAAAACCTAATTTTATTTTGCAATTCTTACCGTCCATACTGTGTTCCGAAATACAAAGTGCTGAAGTTTTAGAAACTATTTTCTACATTTAATATATCTCAAAATCTTTAATACAAACAAGAGTCCACAGGAAACCATAAGTAATTTTTTCTACTTTCCATATTACAAAAGGAATGTATGTTTTAGATTAAAAACGGATCGTCTTTGCTTAGCACACTTTTGTGCTGACCTTCAAAAATAGACTACTAGAGCAAATATTAAAAATATGATACTCACACTCCACCAATGACACGGATTGATCCGATTCTGTGAAAATCTCCATCATTTTTCAAAAAATTAGGAACAGAATCTATATGTTCACTAAACTCTTTAGCCTGTCCATGGAAGTGAGGTTTTTCATAAATAATAACCTGAAAAATTATTTAACATGTTTATATTTTAGTACAGATATACATACTTAAGTTGACACCAAAGACAAAAAAATGTACAGGGACTACTATCTATTTTTTTTGTTGATACGAGGAAATTTTGAAAAGTTCATGGAAAAGGTGTATTATAAAAACTATGCATGGATTGCAAACTTTCATGCACCAAAATCATCTCCTACTAACGTTATAACACATCTGAACAGGACCTAGTTTGAGTTACTAAGAATAAAACATTAGTTTGAAAAAAGCCCCTATAAGAGCAATACAAATTCTGCTAAAATTGAAGCAAGAATAAACACATTTATGGTGAAGCTTGGGTATAAGAATGATGAAATCACTGATGATTTATAAAAAGTTTATGGAGACAATACCCCAAGAAAATCAGAAGTTCACACAGAGATAACTCATTTGAGAAGGGACAAGATGATGTCAAAAATGAAGCATGAATCAGCAGACCAACCATGTCAATTTGAGAGGAAAAAATTCATCTTGTTTGCACCCTAATTGAAAAGGACTGATGACTAACAGCAGCAAGAGCCAACACCACAGATATCTCAACTGGTTCAGCCTGCACAATTTCAATGGAAAGATTAAAGTTGAGCAAACTTTCCACTCCACAGGTACCAAGACCATTATGCTCCAATCAGCTGCAAACAAGAGCAGAGCTTTCAAATGAAAAGTTAAACAAGTGGGATGAAGATCCTGAAGCACTTCTTCAAAGAATTATAACAAGAGATGAAACATGGCTTTACCAGTATGCTCCTGAAAACAGAGCACAGTCCAAGCAATGGCTACCAAAAGGTGGAAGTGATCCAGTCAAAGTGAAAGCAGACCCATGGCAAAAGTTGCGGCAACAGTTTTTTGGGATGCTCAAGGCATTTTGCTTGTTGGTTTTCTGGATGGCCAAAGAACAACATCTGTTTATTATGAAAGTGTTTTTAAAAAGTCAAAGCTTTAGCAGAAAAAAACCCAGGGAAGCTTGACCAGAGAGTCATTCTGTACCATAGCAATGCTCCTGTTCATTTCTGTCCTCAAATAAGGGCAATTTCGCAAGAGTACCCATTCAAAATCATTAGGCATCCACCTTACACTCCTGAACGGCCTCCTGCCGGCTTTCATCCCCTAATCTTAACAAAAACTCTAAAGGGAACCCATTTTCCTTCAGTTAATAATGTAAAAAAGACTGTGTTGACATAAGTTAATTTCAAGACCCTCAGTTCTTTAGGGATGGACTAAACAGCTGGTATTATTGCTTACGAAAGTGTCTTGATGATGATAAAGCTTATGATGAAAAATAAGGTCTATATTTATTTTTATATTTAATTCCATTTAATTCCAATTTTTCCATGAACTTCCCCTCATATATATTTACAGTATAGCTGAATGTTGAATATTCACAAGGAATATGTGAGACGTTATCACCATAAAGGTAAAATATCTTATTTAATAATAACTTTCTCTCATAATAATATACTTCTGTGTGATTACATTATTTTGGTCACCCAAATACTAGGACCATCTCACAGGTAAACTGCCGTATAACTGATTCTTGAATTATCTTTATAAGTATATCCGTGTGTTTGGAACTTAATATAGATCTTCCTTCTACTTACTTAATTTCCTCTAAAGAACTTTCTTGAGATTCCAGGGTACAACAATAAATTATCTATTGACTTTTCAGAGTACATACTGTTTCTTACAACACTAACTGCTTCTATAGTCTACTACTCATTGAGAAGAAACAGACATGCAAATTCTGGAATTAAAATATAAAACTTCCTAAAAAATAAGAAATTATTGAAATATATTATTTCTAGAGATTGGATATTTGATTTAAACCTAGGGGATGCAATACATAGTGTCAGAAACAAATTCCTGGCATTTACTTTACTTCAAATTTGGATTGGAATATTCTTTCTCTTATTATTTTGCTGTTTTTTTTAAACTCCTCAAATACCAGCTGCACGAAGTATGTGGAAGCAATAACAGCATTTATCTATCCACATTCTCTCACTTGGTCCTATTTGTGAGTAATAGGATAATTTGTGCACAAATGCCAACTCAATATTTTGGCAAATAAGACCCCATGCTTAAAAACACTAAACCAAAAAGAGTCTAGTTTCCTTACGACTAAAAACTGATGATATCAAGGAAACAGTATATAGTACTGATCCTGCACTTGTCCATATGTTAGGGTTACACAGGGTACTGTATTTGAAATGACCAAGCTTTATTTGGGTTTAATACATGTTACATATGCTGACCACATTCAAACTCAGTAAGAAATAAAAATTCTTTGGTGAGTAAGCCACAGATTAGTATCAAACAACTTGTAAACTGTGATTAACCATCCATTCATATACACCTAGAACCGGTCAAACTGCAAATGTCCAAGGAAGACCCAGCCTGTCAGCACTGAAGTTCTGATTCACCAGACTAGGAAACTGAGACAGAAGGCATTCAGACAGCATCACAGCTAATTCTGTATCTTTTATGGCTTGCAACCTTGACTGCAAATAGAACCACCCAGGACTCTTTTGGAAATTGTTGACCCCAGCCCAAACTAATATAGTATCTCTGGGAGTGCAGGTCAGGCTTAGGGCTTTTTAAAAATTCCAATATATATAATTCCACCATACCAAGTACATTAGATACGCTCAGATACAGAAGTTTTAAAAGACTCCATCTATGTGGTTTAGAGAATGGAAGTCAATTCCATAAATTAGAAAGCCCAGAAATGGGAGAGTTGAAGGAGTTGTGTCTTATTTTACAGAAGAGGAAGACAAATGAATCCCCGCTTCCATACTTGCCTCTGGAGGTGCTGTAACCTAATTACAAGGAGGCCTCTTTGCGTCTTTTATCACTGTGCTGGTTCTCCTCTCTCTCTCCACATATTTTATAATTCTGTTTCCTCCTTTCCTTCCCCAAATCTGCTTGATGCTGGCACCACTGCCACCGTTTTCATTGCCTCACCTGTACTCTTCCCCTTGAATACTTATACTTACAAACTGCCATCTATCTGATAAGAGCTACCTACACCTCCTTTCGATCAGCAATCGATCACTTTCCTGAGCATCACTCCCAAATGCCTGCTAGATATGTCCACTTGAATAACTAGCTGCTATCTCCAGTCCCCTCCCCTTAAACAAAAGTCAAACCTATCACCTTTCCACCCTGTAGCAGACATCTAGTGAGTCTGACTGATTTGTTGGTACAGACCTCCATCTTTGCAGACTCATCCCACTCTTCATTCACAGCCATAGGGTGGGCCCTCAGCAAACACTTTGTGCATTCACTTCCCACCACCCCAAAATCCATTAGCTATGTATTATCCACATGTGGAGGTACTTTTTTATTCCAATAATTCAACATACTTAAATATTAATACTGAGACTCTTTAGCATTCTACAAAAATCAGTTCAAGACTTACCTTTAAGTTCATGGGCATTTCCACTTTCAGTCCACCCTAATGACAAGATAGTTTAATATTAGACAGGTAAATATTTAAGATATTTGAAGGTAATATCTGAAAGTGATATGTGTAGACCATATAAAAATACAATCAAAGAAGATTACACACCAGTCAAATTTAAATTGTGGTAAATTTTAAATTTTAAATACAGAACTCTATAGCAGTCAAAACCAAGTTATACTGTTCCTCGTCAATGAAGATGGGGCAAGAAATCTTAAGGAGATACTTTCTAGATTACAACTACTATGAGGAAGGAAACTGAGCTTTTTAGTCCTTGAGTACACTTGACCAATTAAAATTTAGTCCCACTTCAGAGTGTCCCACAAAGAAGACTGGTGTTGCTAGTAAACTCAGAAATCTCATTCAGCAGAGTAGATTTCTTAGCCAGCTAATCCAAAGGTTTTCCCTACAGTTATCTGGGGTTCCTAAATTAGAACACTGAGCTAACCACGCTAACCCTTCCAAGTTCTTCCAACTCTTTTTATCATATGCACATGCCCTGTCTTTGTGATCTCAAGGTTGTAAGGCATAAAAAGTAACTATTTCCTTACAAAAACCCTAATTTTATAATTTTTTTTTGTATCTAGTCCTACTCTACATTGTGATATTTCTTAAAATGTTTTAGTTTGTCCCAGTGGCTATGTTTATAAAGGGCATGGACTAATCAAAAATGGTTTATCACAAGCCAATATTTAACCGAACAGTTTGCCACTCAAATAAATGTTTGCAACAAAAAAGAAATACTGTAAATACTGAAGGCACTACAGTATAAGAGCTTGCCCATTCAGTAGTACACATATTCGCTTCTTGAAACTGAGATGCATGAGCAACCATCATGGTGATTTTTGATTCATGGGTGCTTGGGAAAAGGAATATTTCTTTTTAAATTTGCTTACCATCTGAAGCGGATGTAATGATTTCATTTCTGCTGTAGAAATCTCAAAGAGCCCATGGTCTTCCTCCAGAACTGTAGCTTGTCCCTTAAAATTAATATCTGGGTAGGCAAGCCAACTATACAAAAAATAGATAGTTAAAGTATAAAAGTAAAAAGGGCTACCAAAAGAGAAAACTCCATCACAGAATTACACTAGTAAAATACACTCAAAGTGAGAGCCAGACATTATATAACGGTAACAGTTACCATGTTGTTAAGTATGTACATTCACATATTATCTATCCTATAAGTCTAATATGTTTTCTAATCATTAGGCATTACGCTTCTTATAATATTCCAATACCTAAAATATGTGGCACCTTTAATTCAAGTGAAAAATAATTAGAGAATCTAAATCAATTTCACTATATTTCATTTTTTTTTAACTGGAACAATCAGAGGTAGGGATTCCACATGATGTTTTACATTTTGACCCAAATTTTTAGAATAGATATCAGTTCTACTGGCTGCCTAAGGAAGAGCATTTGCAATAAGATTCCCTAAAGACCCATCTTGCAGCTAAGCTTGATAATTACAGACATTTCTCATGGATAGGACCAATTACCAGCCTACCCAAGAGGTTTTTTTTTATTATTTTTGAGATGGAGTTTCACTTTTGTTGCCTAGGCTGGGGTGCAAATGGTGTGATAACTGGCTCACTACAACCTCCACTTCCCTGGTTCAAGAGATTTTCTTGCCTCAGCCTCCCAAATAGCTGGGATTACAGGTGTGCACCACCATGCCCAACTTGTTATTGTATTTTTTTTAGTAGAGATGGGGTTTCTCCATGTGGTCAGGCTGGTCTTGAACTCCCAACTTCAGGTGATCCGCCTGTCTCGGCCTCCCAAAGTTCTGGAATTACAGGCGTGAGCCACTGTGCACGACCAGCCTGCCAAGAGTTCTAATTCACATGTAGGGGAGACAAAAAAGTCGTCCTACAGTGACCCCAAGATTGTATACCAACCAACATCAGAGTAAACAAAAAGAGTGAGAGAGCAGAGGGCTCCATGCTGAGCCAGATATCCACAGGCTTTGGAGTCGAGTCAATCTGGGAATGAACTAAGACTGAACTTAGGCCCATGGTCCTACAGATACCTCTGGAACTAGAGAGGCCTAGTATCAAATCCATGCTTACCAGCTACTAGCCTGGGACAAATCACTCATGTGAGAGTAACACCATCTGCCTTGCAGGAATAGAGGAGTCATAAACCAAAAAAAAGCCATATGTGCTTGATACCACAGAGGCATTCAGTGACTATTAGAATGGACATACTCTAGAAATAGTTCAGGCCCCAGAATGTTAGGCCAGGGACACGCTTTTATTTCTCAATCACAGGATTTGTTGGATGAAAAGACAACGGATCCATAGACCAAGAAGTATATCTCAGAATTCTACACCTGCTACTGTGAGTCACATATCAAAGCTCTAATTAGATTCAAAGAAATAATCTTTTAACCCCTGCACTAGTCTTTCTTGGGTAGCTGAGAGTATAAGCAACATTAACTAGAAACTTTAGAAATATGTATGTCATCTACTGAAATATGAAACAAAAAGTTAACTTTGGTAGCTACCAGTCACTATAATAAAGAGGGACTGATACGCACACTCCTGACTTCACAGTGAAGGACACAGATCTGGACATATTCAGTTCTTCCAAATTGGGGACTGCTCTCTGTATGTAGATAGGGCGACAGGCTGGGTCCAACTGTGGGCAAAGCTCTATCTCTGGAATGCTGCAGTCCTGAAAAAAAATAATTTGGCTTTGAAATCATAGACAGACAAACAGTCCAGTCTTCTGAATGCCCTGGACATATAGTTACATTATTCTCATTATTGAGCTCAATTTCTTCATAAAGAAAACAAGGAAATACTATTTTTCTCACGCTTTTTTTAAAAAAATAAGTTCTTCAAAAAAGTCATGTTGATAACATGAAAATTATAAATTTTATGGAAAAATTATTGTCCCAATTTTTCTGCTTTGGTTTTTGAATATTTGTTCTATTAAGCAATGCTTAGAGTTACCAAACTATCTGAGTTCAGAGTTCAGAGTTACCAAACTATTTGAGTGCCAAATATCTGTAAGCCTTCCTTCTTAGAAGTATAACAAAGACATAAGGGAGGAAGAGAGTTAAATAAAAGGTAATCTCATAGGGGATATAAAAAAAAATCAGTAGAGAGGCACTACCCTCTTCAGTGTGTATCTAATTTACATTGACAAAAGAAACAGTAATTAGAGGTGAAGGTAGAGGAAATCTGTTTTCCTCCCTGTAGGACTCCATTTCCTATTGTAAGTAGGTTTGAAGAAGAAAAGCATTATGAAATTGACCCTCTACTCCATCACAGACTTAAAAAATTATGCACCCATTATCTGTGAGATCTTCCTTTAAAATTTCCCTTGTGCAGATCTCATCTCACATATGTCCACTGTCACAGCCCTTGGTTAGATCCAAACTTTGATTAGAGGCCTACTTACAACCACCAGTCAAACACTACCAACTACTCTTTAGACAGCTTAGCTTGTTAGAATATCACTTTTCTCATGAAACTCATTGGCTTCAGACCCAAGCACATCAAATTCATGTTTCTGTTTGTCTTTCTATAACAGGGCACCAAACTAGTGATCCACACTGACTTCCTACAACTCTGCAGCCATATTGGTCTCCATGCTATCCCCAGTTCCACTCCAGCCTCTGTAAACTTTGCAAATGTTTCCCCATCGTAACTAAAGAAAGAATTCTTTGTATTCTTACTTTCAAAAATTTCTCCTAATAGTCAAGTTCTAACTCAAAAAAAGATCTCATCCTTTCTTAGGGAATAAAAATTACAATTATTTTTTCCCTTCTCTGAAATTACAGATACACTTCTATCTGAACACACTATCTCAATACTCATGACTGTTTAAGGATACAACTCGCTACAACTCAAGTTTTAGTAATTATCCCCTATAACATGTGAGATTCCAGTGCATATGCTTTAATAAAATAGCTAAACGTAATAACGGAGGTAGCATTTATAAAAGACTGAACAATTCTATTTAAGTTTTGCAATTCTAAAAGTGTAATATTCTGATTTTTCAACCTTTCCCCAAGCTGAATTATTAATCATTCTTATTAATATACAAAAGCAAGTGAGTTCATACATCTTGTTTACAGAAAATTGGTTCTAAAGTGCAAAATACTAAAGAAGCATAATCTAAAATATCCTTTAAAGTATGAAAGTATGCTTTCTGCTAAAGTTTCATTTCAAAAATAAGCAGAAATGTCTAGAACAGTCACCTGTCAATCCCTAAGGCTCTTTTGTATGCTATTAATAAATAGAGTTGTAGTAACATTATTTCAAATACTGCCAGATTAATGTTCCCCCAGGGATCTGAGTTACAGTAACAAAATACATAACTAACTGTCTCACACAAACAAGTTTCCTCTGCATTGTGTGGTACAAACAATGTTTGGGTGGTGTACCCTTAAAAGGGAAAAGCTCAGAAGCATTCAAATCTACAACCACACAGATGGAAATGGCATAATAGCAACAGTTTAGTGATCAGTAAACAAATGAAAATAAACAAAATGAGAGGGCAAATGTTCTCAGCTATCTTTACTAGAAACTAATTTTGCTCTAGTTGACTCAAAAAGATTTCACTGCTAAGTTCTATCTTGACAGTGGCTATTCAAAAAATAGCATGTTTTGCAAAACATAAGTATAATTCTGGATGGACTAAGAAAGTCAAATACCAGCAACTGAAGGGCACTTCACAGTCATGTGGCAACAATAAACAATTTAAGTTTATATGGCTTCCTTGCTTACTTTTGTAGTCCTGCTGCACTTTCCAAATATATTAATGAAATTTACAAACTTATACTATTATGGCAATTAGTAAGAATCAACACAGTTTTATAGTTACAGTTACAAATCACAGTTAACAAACAGTAAGAAAATCTATTTGTCTCTACCTTACATAAGATACCTCACTCCTGGATCTAACAACAGATCTTGCCATAAGAAAAAATGTCATATCCTTAAAAAAAATCTTAAATACACAGTAAACACAGTAATTTGCAGTATTCATTTATTCTAATTTTATAAAAGAAAGCATTTGAATCAAGATTGACCACACTACTGCCTTCACCCCCAATTATTTTCCCTGGAGACAAAGACAACCCTTAACTGGAAGCTACAGTTACTTATAACTAAAGGAATCTGCTATGTCTGTTTACAGCAGAGTGAAGACATCACGAAAGAATTATCTTTAAAGGACATTAAAGTCCTGTCTACACTGACCAATATAAAGATGATTTCCACAAGGTATAGTTGGCATAGGATAGGCAGAAGTGAATCCAGCATGGAAACAACCACCATGTAAGTGAAGCAGCAACAGGCAGCATTTTGACAACACTGGAAAAAGGAAGCCGTTTGATGGCTAATTATTACTTTGTAAAGTATTTAAAACAATGCTTATGCCTCTTCCATTCAATGCTCAATCGGTTTATTTTCCTTCCTCACTAAAGGTTGTTAACCTGTTGACACATGGGCACTAAGACTACAACTAAAAATAATGATTCTGAGAACAAACACTGGAAGGGGGGAAAAGTAGGAGCCTGACTTGCTCTTTCTTATCATATTTCTAAGCAAATGGTGGACGTGCAAATATCCATTCAAATATCTGTGCTCACCAGATTGAATCTGTTTGATTTTATTGTTTGATTTTAGGGGACACTGAGAGAGGTGGCTGTTTGCCATATATTACTCGTTTTTTTCCCACTAGGCCTTGGCATGATGCCTGATTCCATAAAGAAGGTGCAAAACCACAAGTTATATAAATCTTAGAAGAGTCCAGTTGCGAACTAACTAGTCATTTGTTTTTTTCAATTTTCCAGTGAGTTAATCAAGTGAGCACTCACATTGTTATTTGCAGAACTGAACTGATTACAGTTAAATCTTTTAATAAAAGTGGACAGTCGCTCTCCACCTCAGCCATCTTATTCTCCTTGCAGTGCCCTAGGCCACCAAAGCCTCTGCATCTGACAAAACTGGCTCTTCCAGGAACTCCCTCATATCTCCCAGACTGCTTAACTCCTCTTTGTCCTTGCAAGATTCTAATCAGGTGTCACCTCCTCCAGGTGACATACCTCTTCCCAAAGGTGAGTTCCTTCTTCTCCTATGTGTCCTAACACAGGACACATGTCCCAGAGGGCCCTGGAGAACATTTCTCACATCATATAATCATGTGACTCAGTTGCTCTCCCCCGTCTTTAAGCAACCAGAAGGAACCATCTCACTTGTATTTCTATTCCCTGTGCACACCACAATATTGGCTCAAAAGCAGACACAAATATTTGCTAAATATACGTTTGTTTACAGTTTTACAGACAGTATTGATGAATATAAAATACATGCAGACACCCTTTTTGAAAACTTGAGTTTTTCTATAGGCTATATTTAATATCTTTGAAGGCTATAAGTGACTATCAAGAGTTTAATAATAATCCAAATCATCATGATGGTTTATTTTCAGTTTATTCTTTCATGTATATAAATTAAATCTCCATAACTTGAAAACTTTGTATATCCATGACTGTCACATGAGTAACTGTACTGTATCACATATTCTGTTACTGCTGAAGGAAATCTTAAAAATACATGTGAGGAGAATTCTGTCCTTATCTGAGATGTTCTTCTCACTAATTAACCTCTCCTCTATACTACCACAGAACTTCTTACAAAATAGTTTATTATATTGGAAGACCTTTCTCATCTTAGTATTAGTATTTTCTAAACAGAAAAATAAAAAACAATACCTTCCCTTCCTATTCTAATCCTCCCTTGTCTTATTTCCTCTAACACACACACATGCATGCACACACATGCCTATACTAAGCAGTAGCAATCTACACTGGAAAAAGATATATCTGGAAATAATGGCTCTAAGATTCCTGAATAGCATTCTCCTGGATAGCATTAGGAACAGTGTATACTTATTAGGAGTATTCTATAATACCATGCTATTATTACTATTACCGAAACAGAGTCTTGCTCTATCACCCAGGCTGGAGTCCAGTGGCATGATCTTGGCTTACTGCAACGTCTGCATCTCTGGCTCAAGAGATTCTTCTGCCTCAGCCTCTGTAGTAGCTGGGATTACATACCCTGCTAATTTTTGTATTTTTAGTAGAAACAGGGTTTCACCACTTTGGCCAGGCTGGTCTCAAACTCCTGACCTCAAGTGTTCTATCCACCTCAACTTCCCAAAGTGCTAGGATTACAGGTGTGAGCCACAGCGCCTGGCCAATACTATACTATTTCATACTACTATACTAAGAATATTACAGTAGGAGTAGTATTATACTATTATAGTAAGGTGTTATAGTAGGCATATACTATTCCTATTAGCATATTTTTTTTGTTGTTGTTGTTCTAAATAAGTAATATTCTCACTTTGAATTTGCTTTTAAGATAAAAGAAGAGAATAAGAAATAAGAGGAGAAAAAACAATATTTCTCATGATTGTCATTAAAATGTGATAGAATAAGTGTCTTTTGTAATGCCTTTAGCTTCTGTAAAACTTCTACGGTAGTCTAACAGTCTTTCCAACTTTTAGTCTGAGTAGTGAAGTAGTAACTACTTTTTCACAATTTGTGCTATTTAATATCTTTTCTACATTCTTGAAAAAAAAAGAAACATACATCAATTTTAGAGCATATGTAAAAAAGTATACAAAATTAAATGAATAAAAAAATATAATCCCTTTTCCAGAAGCAAATACGGCTGCTATGTTAAATTTCTGTATTTTGGTTTCTAAAATTTTACATAATTGATGTGATAAAATACATGCTATAACTTGATATTATCTTACAACCATAAAATCAAGCAATTTCCACCTAATGGAAAATAAATTATAAGTATTGTTCTTCGTTGCTATAATATTATTTTAACTGGACATTTGTAATTGTTTAATTAATATTAATTCTTTTTTTTTTGTGGGGTGAGGAGGGGTGGATGGAATCAGGGCATAATCATGCATGCATGCATGAGCACTATTTAAATAAATAAATTTCCTTTTTCTAAGTCTGTGCCTCAACAATTCCAGACATGAAGTTTTATATCTTTTATTCCTTAACTCAGAGGGAGCGCATAGGAATTTCATTCTTGGTATTTGTTTTTTTTTTTTTTTTTTTTTAAGAGGAGGAGAGAGGAGAGGAAGAAAGAGGAAGAAAAAGAGGGAGAGAGAACAGGAATATTCCTTAATTCTAAGAATGGTTATTAATAATGGCTGATCAATATTTTGTGTATTGAAAGTGGAGAATGTATATTTTGTGTATTTAAAGTGGAGAGCGCTATACATATTTATTAAGTTTACTTGTTCTGGATCTGAATTCAAGTCCTGGATATCCTTATTAATTTTCTGTCTCATTAAAATATTAGCATATTTTAATAGCAATAGTATACTCCTATTAAAATATATATATGGTGTATTATGCAACATTTTATATATATCATATACACACAGACACAGACACACACATTTTTTTTTTTTAGACCGAGTCTCATTCTGTTGCCCAGGCTGCAGGCTGGAGTGCAGTGGCACAATCTTGGCTCACTGCAACCTCCACCTTCTGGGTTCAAGCAATTCTTGTGCCTCAGCCTCCTGAGTAGCTGGGATTACAGACATGCACCACCACACCCAGCTGATTTTTGTATTTTTACTAGAGACAGGGTTTCACGATGTTGGCCAGGATGGTCCTGGGCTCCGGACCTTAGGTTCTGGGATTACAGGCATGAGCAACCACACCTGGCCCATGTAACATTTTATAAACAAGAGATCAATAACTGCACAAAAATTAGCAATCGTTTGTAAACATTGCCAGGCCATAGCATAGCTTTATTGTATGACAAATAAAATCAAATAAAAAATGGGAGAAAAATCTAGAGCTGTTACCTTTAAGACTCGTTTGATAGAACCCAGTACAAAGTTTCTTTGTGGATGCCTTCTGTTCTGAAGAATCCAGTCACGATTTAACACTTTTTCCCCTTCTTCTAGCACACATTTCTGACCTCGGAAATGTGGTTTCTCATATAAAATCCAGCTAAACAAAGAGCAATGCAATGATAAGTTATATTTAATTTTCTAAGAAATAAGGCATAAAATAAATGATACTTGGTAAGTCACAGGCCATTTTACCTACTTACATTTTTTTAAGCTGGGATATCTTCCATTATTAACATATAACCCTATTTTTTGAAACAATGATATATGCTAATTTAAGTATGGGTGAACAGTAAAAAAAAAAATAAGAGTGCATATAACTTGGAAATAAGAATATATTCTGAATATAGTACCACAATATATTTCTATGTCTATATTTATGTAAGCATGTTCTTTATAGATGTGGTCTATACAAAACTATACAGCTGTATTAAAAACAATAGTGCAACAATTCCAAATTACACTTCTAATTCTCCTGTTCCTGAGTAACACAGGACACGTGTCCCATCTTGTCATATGAAGACAAGATTACACCATATGTTTTACTACATCAATACTGACCTGGGAAGCATAAACACTGGATAGATAAATTCTAGCCCCAGCATGTCCATGGGACATGGTCCTTAATAAATAAATGAGGTTGCCCCTCATTTTCAGACCATACAAAGATTCCTTCACTTCTTGACCAAGGCAGCTATACAAACAACTTTAACTATGTGGGCTTCACATTCCTCAGCATTCCACAAATTCTCAACTCATTTTCAAAGCTATTCAACTGAAGCATTCAACCAAACTTGCCACATCTATCCTGCTAATAATGCAGTTACAGAATGGCATTGATTGTATAGACTAGGTCTTGCAACTTAACTGCTGGTTTAAGCACTAAAAAAGATTGTATTTTATGCCATAGTAAATAAAGAGAACAATTAAGTTACAACAGAATAATAATAATGTTTTAAAACATTCAGTCAAAAAGTAGAGGAAGGAGAATATGACTTTAATAAAAAACAGAAAAGAAAAGCATGAAAAATCTGGAGACAACAGATGCTGGAGAGGATGCGGAGAAATAGGAACACTTTTACACTGCTGGTGGGAGTGTAAATTAGTTCAACCATTGTGGAGGACAGTGTGGCGATTCCTCAAGGACCTAGAAATAGAAATTCCATTTGACCCAGCAATCCCATTACTGGGTATATATCCAAAGGACTATAAATCATTCTACTA
>CM052665.1:225181-241270 GCA_028533165.1 Leontopithecus rosalia
ATTGGGGGAAATAGGGGAGGGACAGCGGGGGCGGGGAGCAGGGGAGGGATGGCATGGGGAGAAATGCCAAATATGGGTGAGGGGGCAGAAGGCAGCAAAACACACTGCCACGTGTGTACCTATGCAACTATCTTGCATGTTCTGCACATGTACCCCAAATCCTAAAATGCAATAAAAATTTAAAAAAAAAAAAAAAAAAAAGAAAAGCATGAATAGGAATAAGACATACTTAATTTCAGAAAACATGCTATAAAATTTTAAGAGACTTCTTACCAGCCCCTTACAACTTTTATCAGAACTCCATTTGGAAAAGACCATGATGTAGCATCGGGAATATTACAGTAAACTTCTTGTTTATATTTACTTTCATGGAGATCATAGATAACCATCTGCAACACAGTAAGTAGTTACAATAATTAATTTTTAGAAAGTATTTTAAATTCTAAAATGTCCTAGAACATAGAAACAAATATCTTAAATATAGAAAAGCAAGTGTTACTTTAGATGTTAAATCCTTGAAAAAAATCATTTTCTAAGTCACTTAAAAGTATTTCTATCAGGCCGGGCACGGTGGTTCACGCCTGTAATCCCAGCACTTTGGGAGGCCAAGGTGGGCAGATCACAAGGTCAGGAGACAGAGAGCATTCTGGCTAACACCGTGAAACCCCGTCCTACTAAAAATATAAAAAAATTAGCCAGGTGTGGTGGGGCACGCCTGTAGTCCCAGCCACTTGGGGGGCTGAGGCAGGAGAACTGCTTTGAACCTGGGAGGCAGAGGTTGCAGTGAGCTGAGACTGTACCACTGCACTGTAGCCTGGGCGACAGAGCAAGACTCCATCTCAAAAAAAAAAAGTATTTATATTAAATTCCTCAAGCCTAAAAGTTACCTAATTTTTATCTTAGTTTGAGAAAATTATGCTTACCTTCCCAGGTCTTGGGTTACATCTCAGAGTTTCTTTGTCAACATTCTGAAATAATAGAAGTGGAAAATATGCTTTTAGAAACATCGGTGAAAAGATGAATAATTTATTTTCTTAACAGTCACGTATGCAATTTATCATATATTTAGTGACCATTATGAGTGACGTGCTTCTCTAGACACAAGGGATATAAATACAAATATATAGGAAATTAGCATGTTGTCTCTGCCCTCAAGAAGTACATAGCTTAGAATGGGTAAACAGATAATCACATACATATAACTCTTCTAAGCAGGGGGACTAAGTTAAATCCACAGGTAAAATACAAGGAAAACACTGGGTTATGGAAATGGCACCAGCATGGAGGTGAGGGCACAGAGAGGTTCGAAGAGGCTTTTCTGAGGAAGTGGTAGTAAGAGATCTTGAAAAACAACATTTCGGTGAGGGAAAATGTGGCAGGTTGCGATGGGATAGTGAAGAAAGAAATTCTAAGAACAGAATCATACTGGGGAAAAGTATATTGGTAGGAAACACAGAGCGTGTACCCAGCGTGTGGGGAGACAACGTTGGTCAAAACAGAATTTGGGGGCCTTATAAAGCAGAGTTAAATCACTTTCCACTTGATTTGGTAGGCAATGGAGAACCATGAAAGAAACATTTCTCCAAATCTCATCATTCCTTTTAAAATGACTTTGCTTTGCAAGGTTTAGTTGGCCTTCAAGTATTACTGTTTGCCATGAAGTCTGTTTAAGGTAAAAACACAGGCCTTGGACATCCTGCATCTTTACCTGAAAGTACCATGATCTTGGGAATGCCAGAAAGGAAAGTCCCATATGTTTAATAAATATTCTACATTGAACATTTAAATATTTCTAAATCAAAGAAAAATATAATTGAATTTCAAAACATTTTGAATTTCAGCTATAAAGTTTTCAGTTCTTTTTGTTTGATTGAGGTTGCTCACTGCCCTGCCTTGCATGAACAATGCGAGTTGTTGTAGTGAGAGGCTGCTGTCAAATACTTAAAAATTTTACTCAACAGAAAGATTTTTCATGAGACTAATAAGCTAAATGCAAAGTGACAATTTTCCCACAGTACCTTGAGAAATTTATGATGTCACCTAATTTAGTTTGAAAAATATTAGCGAAAGACTTCAAAATAACCTTTCTCCAGTATTATGCTTTTTAAATTCTGACCAAGCAATTTTGTTTTCTAAATAGTCCAGCTAAAATACATGAGTTATGATGTATTTCAACCAAATAAATCTGATACTTTTATGAAACAAACTTTATACAACCTCTGCAACCTCAAAACACTGATTTTCTTAATAAGCCTTTAGATAACTTCATGATCCAAACCTTCAATAATTATTATTAATATAATAAACAAAATAACTTACTTCTATGAATGGGCTCAATCTGCCTGGATTGTCTTGAACACGGAAATGCTTTGACACTGGTTCTTGAAAAATCCCACCAAATCTGGCTCCTTTTTCTGAGGAAGTCTGCAGATACTGATGATAAGCACTCTTTAAAGAAGAATGTAGTTTAGAAGTAAGGTCAGATTTCTGAAGAAATGAGGTCTTTTCTGGCCACAGACCGACTTGCAGATTGGAGGCAGTAGGGTCATTTGGCATCACATATAAATTTTTTGAAATTTGAATGCTTTCCTGGTCATCAGGGTAAAATGTGATGGAAGGGTCTGGCAACTGGAAGGTAACATGCTCTCTCCTTCCCGCCCTCAAATCTCCTTTATCCAATGCTGCTGCTTCCTCCTCTTCCTCCTTCTCAGCTGCCTCTCTGTCATCTTCGTCAAAATTCATCTTTAAACGCTCTGACACTGACTGGAGAAGGGATAACACAGACGAGGACTGGTTTTCACTCTCTCTTGATTTCCTGGGGCCATGGTGACCAGGTGAAACCTCACTGGAGAGAATGTCCTCCTGTGAACTGTCATCCTCATAGATGGGAGACAAAGCTAAAGGATAAATTTTGTACCTTTTGGCCTCCACTGATAAGAACATTTCTGAACTATCACTATCAAATGTCTCACCTAATTTAGTACCTTTTTCAAAGGGATGCACAAGGTCAGTTCTACTCTCAGACCTTTCGCATGCCAGAACAGGGATGCTGTCGGGGGATGTGTCAGGAAACAAGACGGGCTGTGTTTGCCTCGCTTCTGTGGAAGCAGATGTGTCCTCCTCTTGAAGGGGCTCTTCGTATAATATAGTAAAGGAAGAATTTTCTTGCTCGTCTTGAGAAACAAAAGCTAAATTATATTTTTCACCACTATAATCTGGCTCTCTCCTCTTGTCATATATTCCAGTAAGAGACATGCTTTTGTCTAGCCTTCCTATGGTATCCCCAGGTTGAAAATCTGGCACTGGTGGAGCTGGGTAGCCCTCATAATCCTTACTTAATGTAGGCGATTCATACCCCCTGAAATGTGAAGCAGATCTACTTCCATGTGTTATCAAGCCTTCTATTTCAGTAGGCTCTTCCTTTGTGTCTCCAACGCTGCCTTCCAAAAACTCTCGTGCTGTTTTCCTTTCAAATGCAGGAGGCATGGCCCCCACTTGTGTAATGGTCAATCCCAGTCCTGTTCCATGTATTTTCTCAATGTCTACCACTGTGGGTAACACTTTGTGTTTCTCAGGATTCTCACCACCATCTTCTGGGGATGTTTTTTCCATTTCTGTCACAGAGGGTATGCACACAGTTGCTCCAATAGTTTCCTTAACATCTCTCTTGCATGCTTTTTCCATTTCTAAGGGGACAGGTGTTACCCTGTGTGCTTCCTTCACTTTTAACACACACGGTACCATTTCAGTATTCTTAACGACCTCTTCAGCAGTCTTTGCATACGTAGCTTCCATTTCCAATAGAGCTCTCTCAGTGTTACTGGTAATCCCTTTGGCATTTTTTGGGTAAGTATTTGCTACTTCTAATGCAATGGGCATTTCTAACCCCACAGGCATCCCTTCAGCCTTTGCAATATCCCCTTCAGCATCCTTTTGGCCAGCACTTTCTACTGCTAAGGTAATGGTTATCACTTCAGCCTTTTCACTAATGCCTTCACCATCTTTTTGGTAGACATTTTCCACTTTGGACATGGATACCGCCCCAGTCTTGTCAATATCCCCTTCAGCATGCGTTTGGCAAATATCTTCCATGTCTATTGTAACAGGTGTCATCTCAGTCTTTACAATATCACCTTCAGGGTCCTTCTGGTGGATATTTTTCACTTCTGGCCTATTAGGTATCACCTCAATTTTGCCAACATCTCCTTCAGTATCCTTCATCCTATAAGCTTTCTCCATTCCTAAAATGACAGGTGATCCTCTTTCAATACACCTCTCTGCATCCGTTTGGTATACTTCTCCCATTTTAAAAACGTTAGCTTTTGGCTCAGTTTTTGTGACATTCAATTCAGCAGCCATTTTATGTGTTCTTCCCATTTCTAACATAGGAGGGACTGCCTCGTATTTCACAATATTCAGTTCAGCATCCTTTTTGTTTGTTTTCCCCGTTTCTAACACGGAAGGTATAAGCTCAATTTTCCCCATATTTATTTCATTATCCTTCTTGTGTATTTTCCCTATTTCTGACGTTGCAAGGGGTGTGCTTTTACTGTGTCCTGGCAGGTTTTTTTCAGACACACATACAAAGCTATCAGACAAACTGCTTTTAGATGTACTAGGTGCATGGATGTCGTCATTCACAAGTGGAGGCCATTGGAAATTTAATACAAGAGATCTTCCATCCTCTGTAACAGTTTCATTATTATCCACACACTCTCTTTCCATTGTCTCATCATAGTCCTCGCTGCAAAATAAATGTGTTTTTACCCCATCATCTAACCGTTCGTGTGACATGTCTTCAGCTAGTAAAACTGTATCTGATTCCTGCAAATTTATACTATCAGACAGTCCAGCTACATTTCCAGAAAATGAGGATTTTTGGTAGAGAACAATTTCTCTCCCCTTAATTGACTCTGTGCCACTAGCTAAGTTACTTATGGAGAAGAATTTACTTAATACTTTATTTTCACTAATTTGTGTGCTTTGATTTACTGGCTGTTCTGATACCAAGAACTCTCTAACTACATCATGTGGCTTAACACTACCACTGTTCAGAATTTGTGAAGTATTAGCCTGAAGTTCAGAATCCCAAGTATCCTCAGTATCTTCAAAAGCATCATTTCTCAATTTTTCTTGAGCTACATAAATAATCTCATTAACTAATTCCCTAGCTTTATCTTCTAACAAACAAGATACATTCATATCATCAGGATCAACAAGAAGACTCTTCTCACCAACTGGCAGTGAAACACAGGGCTTCTCTTCGACTTCTGACTTGTTTTCCACGCCCTGCTCTTGCAAACCCTCTGTCTGTTGGATCTCTGTTAGTGTCACTTCTGATGGGTTTTTCTCAGAGGTGTCTTCTTTGAGGGTATCCAGATTCATTATACCTTCTACGGCTTTATGCTCCTGGCAGGTACTCACTGTGTGTTTAAATATTAGCTCTTCCCTGACAGAATTAAAAATCTCATCAATCAATGTATTGGCCTTTTTAAGTAAACCACTTTCAACACCCAAAAGTTGGTCACGTGCTCTTCTCCTGGCTTCTAAGTGCTCAGTGAAGGCTTCAGAACACTGTTGGTCTGAGCTGTTAACTGCCACTGCAGGCCCAGCAACTGCTCCAATCTCTGCTTCCATGGGATTGTCATATTGGGAAGCAGTTAGGAAATCAGGAGATATCTTCCCAGTATAAATCCCTGAACGTTCCTGAATCGGGGTCACTTCTGCCCAAATTGATATAGGTGCTTCAAATTCCAAATGAGCAGAGTTAGGGCACAACGGGTTAGTTAAGAAGGTACCTTCGTGTGTGAGATCTTTGGTAACTTGTATAGAATTAAAATTATTTCGTGGCTTATGTGAATTTATTATGCTAACTTTTTCAGGGTAACTAGAGGAAGATGACAGACTATCAATACCACCATTTAAAAGATGAATGTTCTCTTTCTTTCCGTAAGATGAGGATTTCTTTTCTGATCTCAGCACAGAAGGTACATTAAGAAAGCTTGAGTCCTCAGATGCAGAAACATTTTTTTCCAAGCTGGTATCAGAATCGAGAAAAGGTGAATTAACTTTTGTGCTGCCAGTTTCTTGGAATTTAGGTGAAATATTAGTTAAGTTGAGTTCTGCCATTTCTGAGTGACCAGAAATCTTTTTAGTCCCACAAATATCCAAAGACTGATGAATCATACAAGTGCTAGCTTCACAATTCTGTGCCATCTGCCTACTGATTTTCTCATCATGAACAGGTGGTAAAATCCCAGATATATCACTTTTGAGAAGAGCAGGAGGAGAGCCTAAGGCACCAACCTCTGTTTCTGCTCCATCTTCATATTTGGAGGCAGCAGGAGAAAGCTCAGCTTGGCATTTCTCTTTAAGGCCAGCATCTAAACACTTCTCTTCAATCTCATTATGACTAATTGATTGAAAACTTTTGTCTTGTTTAACTTCTAGAGATGTTGACTCTGATAAAATAGGCTTTTCTGGCACATGGGTAATTCTCAATAGAAAAGAAGACATTTTATCCTGAGAAATGTCTCTTGACTCTGCTTGTGAAAGAGATATTTTGGACAAGGATGTAGTTTTTCCTCTTCCAGAATGTGACTCAACAAGAACACTGTTCTGATCATCAATTTCAGCTTTTGATGCAATTTTAGCAATGTTATCAGTTTTGGCTCCCAAGGAAAGAGAATCAGACTTCCCTGTTATGGTCGTATTTGCTTTTGTGTTTGAGGACATTAACTTTACTCTGTTAGGGTCCTGAGATAAAATGGAACTGAAGTCCTTCGAGCTTCCAGAGTCAAAGCTCAATAGCTCCATCCCAGTTAAGTCAGGGCCACTGGCTTCAGAACTTGGAAGAACCTGGCATTTTTCACTAGTAGAAAGAACTTCCTTGGATTCAAAAATTGAAGATGTATATTCAAGGCAAAAGAAAGGAGGAGGACTCTTCCTGCCTGCAGCCTCAACAGGATTTTTCACATTTTCTTCTTTACACTTACTAGGCTGATAGGAAATACCAACAATGTTGACATTCCCACTTTCAATGGGCACAGGAGAACCCTCATTCATTAAATCAGGAGTATCTAAGTTGCTCAGTATCTCATCTCCAGAAACAAAGGTAGGAGGTGAAATATAGAAATTTAGATTTTTACAGTCAAGGCTAAGAGATGTTTTAGCATCAGGTGATACTTTGGCTTGCTGAGGACTCTGAGAGTCAAGAGGAGTTTCTGAAATGTGACTTCTATTCAGTTCAAATTTCAACTCAGGTGCATTTTTATTTCCTAAGCATGCTGCAACTGCTGATTCACTGATGTCATTTACAGAGGTGAGGTCTTTTTTAGTCATTCTAGTATAAGAAATTTTATCACGTGACCTAAAATCAAGCTTTTTGGCTTCGGTTTCAAAGAACTGGTCAGTATCTTTGGGTAACGACTCAATTTTATCTACTGGAGCTTTTACATGACTTGAAGCTATGGGTTCACCAGCTGAGGCACTTTCTGTTTCTCTCCTGATTTCTCTAACAGCCACATTTTTGTGTGAGTCTTGGGCAGATAATCCCTTTCCTTCATTTACAAGTTCTGTGTCTTTCACAGCACGTCTCTGAAGAGCAGAGGCAGCTTGCTTTGATGAGTTACCCACAGTTTGCTTGTCAGAACATTCACTCTCTGGCAACGGCAGATCTTCATGCCTAATTGATTTATTTGGACTTGGCAAATTTGTACTTTCCTGTTCAGTAGTGTCACTCCCATCAGATTTTCTACAAGAGAAATCAGAAACAGCAGGGCCCTGAGGCTCAACAAGCTCTTCTCTTTGCACCAATGTCCTATTACTCATCACAGAGCTGTTTTCTTTTGTTGTATTTTCTGTTGCAGTTACTCTCTGAAAATCTGGGCTGCAAGGGACTTTGCTACTATTACTTCCTGTAAACAATGCTGAACATAACAAATTTCTGTTAGTCTGAGAAGCTGGTTCACAACTTAAATGGTGCTGTGAGTCAGATTCTCCTTCATAGCTGGAGCTCGTCAGAGAAGAAGGGGTTGACCTATTTCTCTCAGTACCCCTCCACGCATTTTTATTTAAAAGATTATTGGAAGAGGCAACAGTCTGCAGTTCTGGGTTATTTGTCAAAGAACTGTCTGTATTGTGACTTGTTTTGCTACAATCAGAGTCTTCTAATGGGCCTTCAAGTAGATTTCCATTCACAGATGAGGCTGTACTAGCTGATGACAACACTGGCAATATCCCAGCCTCAATCTCACTTCCAGGGTCAACGTGTGTGTTTGTACTAGAGTCAGAACTTTCATTTTCTCTGTCCAAGGTATCCACAGTTGCCAAGCCCATCTGTTGCATTAAGTATTTCCTAATGTGTCTTGGGCCTCGGTATGTTGCATATGTAACTGAAGGTTTCTCTGGTTTACCATCAACTTGTCTGTAAAAAGAGAGCATGAAGAGTATCAAGAATTACAATAATACTTCATACTAATCCCAGCAACTGTGGTAAAAGTACATCTTTTAAACACTACTTCACTTAATATGTAACAATTTGGGAAGTGAATCCTAGAATGCTTTAAACTTATCTTTATTAAAAATAATAAAAATTTAACAAGCAGCACCTGAATGTCAATGCAGCATGAAGAATGTCTCAGCTCCTTAGAATTGCTCCTTCTTACCTGATTACATACATACCTCTGACTGTGGTTAAAAGAATATGGGCTAATGAGTCCAAGCTTTGGGTTCCATTTCTGATCTCAAAGCAGTATCTGACTCTAAGCAACCATATAGACTTTGGGCCTCTTATTACTACAAGTTTAGGGATACATCACTGTTTTCTCCACCACATTGAAGCATCATAATGACCTTCTATTCCTTTACTCTTAGAGGTGAATTTGAACAGCAACGTTTAGCATGTAAGTTGGAAACATTTTAAAGAAAAACAGATGGCATGGAATCTAGACCATAGTAAGCATGCATTATGTAATTGTTAACTCAATAAATGACAAAACTGCATTAAAATTCTCTGTGTTCAGTTCTTCAAATATTCAATTACTGTAGTATGAAACTGCTTGAACAAATGCAAAAATTAAAATAGATGTCTAGAGTTAGTATAGAGAACCAACCAACCCCAGTATAAAGATCCTGATCCTCTCAGCACCCAGTTTCCTTTGGAGAATCTACCTCTGGGAGTTCTCACACTGTGCCATGCCATCTTGTAGCCAATTAAGCCAATTACACACACTGTTCTCTGCCCTTAATGCCAGAATCAGTAGGAAACTCTAATGTCCTCTAAGACTCAGCACACAAATCATGTCCACTGCAAACCTACCCCTCTACTACTAAGATGGACAGTTCGTCTTTGATCTGTGGGTGCAGAGAGCACATTTGCCACATTAAGCATAAAGATCTGTGCACCCATTTATCTTCTCCACTAGCCTGGTGGCTACTGAGGGAAGGTCCTGTGTCTTAATCATCTTTCTAAGTGCCCTATACAAGACCTGGCAAATCGTATATGCTTAATACCTTCTCATCAATTAATGAATAAGTAAAGCAATGATGCTTAGTGCTAAGAAATCTATTTCAAACTAATGTCTTAATTCTTACAGGTGATAATCAAAATGCTTTAAATTTTGAGCTCTAATTACCTTTCAGTTTCCTGACTATAAAATTATGGCATGCACTTGTATGTTCATTGAGGCACTATCCACAATAGAAAACTGTGAAACCAACCTAGCTGCACCAATGGTAGACTGCATAAAGCCAATGTGGTACACAGACGCCGTCAAGTACTACGGAGCCACAGAAAAGAAGAAAATCATGTCCTTTGCGGCAACATGAATGCAGGTAGAGGCCATGATCCTAAGTGAATTAATGCAGGAACACCAAATCCCACATGTTCTCACATATAACTGGAAGATAAACGTTGAGTACAAATGGACCCAAAGAGGGAACAATAAACACTGGGGCCTACTTGAGTGGCGAAGATAGGAAGAGGGCAAGGACTGAAATACTACCTGTCAGGTACTATGTCCATTACCTGGGTGACGAAATAATCTGCACACCAAAGCCTCACAACATGCAACTTATCCCTGTAACAAACCTGCAGATGTAACCCTGACTCTAATAGTTGAAATTATTTTTTTTTAAGTAAGGTAGAAAAATCTGGTATGTGTTCTACTTGATTTTTTCTGATTAGACACATGATTAACCAAAATATTACTATGAAATACACAGGAATAATTTAAAATTCAGATATCAGTATTCCAATAGTTAAAAAATACATTTTATTGACAACTTTAAAGCATTACATTAAGAATTCTAGATTTGTCTAACTGATAAAAGAGAAATATATATATACCGCTTTTGACATGTGAAAACTTCACCAGCTCTGTCTCTTAAATACTTCTTGACTTTTAGCTGCAATATTTCATCCTATATATCTCCTGGATCCTTAAAATACTAACACACCACTATTGTAAAAAACTATGTTAGTTATATTCATTTATTTTCACTGTCCATTATAGAGCACCAAAGCAGATGCATAAAGAAAAGTTTTATCTTGCAAAAAATGGGTCTTAGTTGCTGCATGAATGTCAGGCTACATCAAGTACTGTTACGAAACAAAATCAAAACTTGAATGAGACAGCATTATTTGACATTTGGGTCTTCCCTCATTGTTATTTTTTAAAAATC
Organism: Leontopithecus rosalia; assembly: GCA_028533165.1. Lineage (NCBI taxonomy): Eukaryota > Metazoa > Chordata > Mammalia > Primates > Cebidae > Leontopithecus > Leontopithecus rosalia. The sequence goes on from CM052665.1 coordinate 235,865, forward strand.
TAATCCTCATGAAGACACAGTCCAATGTATTGTTTTTATTAATCTCTCTATGTAAGCCTCTTACACGGAAACAACTATGACATAAATAATAATAATGTGACGGCAACTTCTATGTGTAAGAAAAGTAAGTACAAAATTGTGTTCTTACATATGAATCTTCCTACTGTTATACGCAATATGGAAAAAAAAGTTTTGTGCCATTTTCTGTTTCATAATATAGTGAAACTTCATACCAATTTAAATGATGTATCATGTTTTACTCAAAGTAAGCTCTATGATAATAGGATCATTAAACACTTAATTTGTAACTACCAACAAAATCCCAAAAGTTAAATGAATGAATGGTGAATATATAAATAAAACAATGAAATAAAAAAGTTGGATAAGGCAACCAGTTCCTGAAAACATGTAAGAAGAAAAAAATAGGTAAATCAATGCTATTAGTAAAATACCATATCAAAATACATAAGTTACTCAGAAAATACAAAAGCCTTTCAGAACAACATATGAAGATACAGAAGCCTGAATAAATGACAGGTTTTTTTCTCTCAAAGTTTTAACATTTCATACCTAAAACCTACTGTTAACAGACTGCAATATTTCTTTTTGCAAAAGATCACAAAAATAATTCTGAAGAAATCAATACCAAGAAATGTTCATGGTCAATGGAAGCAAGAGGTAAGGATAAGAAATTTATTCTAATGTAGTAAACTTAGATCCTCTTACAACCAACTCTGTCTTAGCCAAATGTCAAAGCGTTTTATCCTGCTTCAGTGCAACTTTTGATCTAAAAGGACTTCTAACAGACCACAGAGAAGTCCAGTAAACTTCAACTCACTATAGTAATACCTTTTGGTATTGGGGTCTTTGGCAGGGTAGGTAGTGGGAATGACTGTTTTATATTTCTTAGGGCTTTCTGAGTACTTTCAACAAAGTTGATTAATTTATATTACTTTACATGTTTAAATTTCTAACTAACATGCAGCGCTGGAAGTGGAAAATTATAGACTTGTCATTAAAATACACATTCTTTAGACTAAACAACTATATTATATTTAAAGAACAGGAAATCAGTTACAAGTTCAGCTTCATATATTGCAGTCAGTCCCTTCAGGTACTAATGAGCTATACTCCTCTGCCTTTTTTAATTCCCCATTTTTAAAAGGTTAAGTCATGCCACAATTATTTTTTAGATAATTCTTTCATGGAGTGTCGTTGAGTCCACACAATTAAATAATAAGAACATAAAGTTGTCCTTTAATTTTTAATTTTTCCCGAGTAAACAGAAATGCCAAAAAGCCTATAACTTAAAATAAGCTGAAAATGGAAAACTATAAATTACAAAACTTTTTTCCACATCGTATTTAACAGTAGGAGGATTCATATGCCAGAACAGAATTTTGTACTTAGTTTTGTTTAACACGGAAGTTATCATTGCATTGTAATTATTTATATCACTTGTAGTGTCACAAGCTAAACAGAGAAAAGGGAGTATCGCTTCATGCATGCTGTAATTATACATAGGCTCCAGAGCTTACGCTGCATACCAAAGGTACACAATCCAAAGAATAGTAAGAAAAAAAGTAAAATATCTCAAAATTTCAAATATTTAAGGAAGTGGGTATACATGTTGAAAATCTGAAAAGGATTTACAGATTTTAGTCCAACACGTATTTACTTACTATGTGAGGGCTTATTAAGCCTCTCAGTAATACATACGGCTATGCTCTATGCTAGATAAATTTTATACACTTGACACTACAAAGGTCAATCAAAGGCTTGTATCATTCTTCAAAGAAAATGCCATATAGCAGCCTAAAAGTAACAGCTAGACTTACAGCAAAAGTACCTAATTCACTTTTAGGAAAATATGACTAAGCTACTTCTTTTTTTATTTTTTTTGAGATGGCGTCTTGCTCTGTCACCCAGGCTGGAGTGCAGTGGCACGATCTTGGCTCATTGCAACTTTCACCTCCCAAGTTCAAGTGATTCTCCCGCCTGAGCCTCCTTAGTAGCTGCTATTACTGGTATGCACCACCACACCTGGCTAATTTTTTATGTTTTTGGTAGAGACGGGGTTTCACCATGTTATCCAGTCTGGTTTCGAACACCTGACCTCAAGTGATCTGCCTGCCTTGGTCTCCCAAAGTGCTGTTATTATAGGCGTGAACCACCATACCTGGCCGACTAAGCTACATTTTTTAGCAGTAAGATTTATTTCCTTTCAAATTACAAGGAATATCTTTCTGCATAATAGAAAAGGCTATTTAGCTTTTCTATGGAAAGAAAAGCTGCAAATCCAGCAAATCAAAAAAAAATCACAAGAGAGCTTTCAGAGGAGAGTTTATCATTATGCATATGTCCCTGTGAAAACAGAAACAGAACTTAAAAAAAATTAACCCAACAATAAAGCAGCTTCCTATGTAAACTACATCAGATACATGAATGAATAGACAGAAAACAATCTAAAAATGTTGCCAAACAGGTTTCATAAAGGTTTTATGGATATTAAAAATAAAACTTGTACGGTCAGTTATATATAGAAACAATGACAAAATTATTAAGTGAAGATCAAATAACTTACATTGCCTTTTGGTGAGGTTTATTTTTTTAATTCACTTTACATAATAGGTACAGGCTGAACATTCCTAATCTGAAAATCTGAATTCCAAAATGCTCCAAAATCCAAAACTTTTTGATGTTTTGGATTGACTTTTTGATGTGATATCATGCACCAACATGATATCACAAATGGAAAATTTATCTTTTTTTTTTCTTCTTTCCAACTTTTATTTTAGGTTCAAGGAGTCCATGTGTGTGTTTGTCAAATGGATAAACTGCATGGGACAAGGGTTTCATGTGCAGATAATTTTGTTACCCAGAAAATCAGCATATTACCCAATGGGTACTTTTTTAATCCTAATCCTCTTCCCATCCTCAAACAGGCCTTGGTGTCTATTGCTCCCTTCTTTGCGTCCACCTGTATTCAATGTTCAGCTCCTACACAGAAGTAAGAACATGCAGTATTTGGTTTTTCTGTTCCTGCATTAACCCACTTATGCCGAAGTCTGCAATTTTTCCAGTGTGAAAAAAATCGGACCTTGACAATGACCTTCAGCAGTAGGATATAAAGAACTCTCACATGCTTAGCATTCCAATAATGAAACACTAGGCATAAAGGAGTTTATTCGATTAGACAATGGACTCTCACTCTGCCTATGTTGCTACAAAGGACATGATTTAATTCTTTTTAATGGCTGTGTACTATTCCATGGTGTTTATCTACCACATGTTCTTTATCCAGTCCACCACTGATGGGCATATCTAGGTCGATTTCATGTCTTTGCTATTGTGAATATTGCTGCAATGAACAGACAAATGCATGTGTCTTCATGGTAGAATAATTTATACTCCTTTGCTTATATATCTAATAATGGGATTGCTGGGGCAAATGGTAATCTAAGTTTTCTGAGGAATGTCCACACTGCTTACCACAATGGCTAAATGAATTTACACTCCAACCAGCAGTGTATAAGGGTTCCCTGCTCTCCACAACCTTACCAGCATGTTGTTTTTTGATGTTTTGATAATAGCCATTCCACCTGGTGTGAGATAATATCTTACTGTGGTTTTGATTTGCATTTCTCTAATTATTAGTGATATTGAGCATTTTTTTTCTTAGGCTGTTTGGCCAAGTGTATGTCTTCTTTTGAGAAGTGTTTGTTTATGTCCTTTTGATAACTGCTAGCCATATGCAGAAGATTGAAACTGGACCCCTACCTTTCTTTCACCATATACAAAAATCAACTCGAGATGGACTAAAAACTTAAATATAAAACCTAAAATTACAAAAACCCTGGAATAAAACCTTGGAACTACCATTCTGGACACTAGCCTTGGCAAAGACTTCATGACAGACTTCAAAAGCAATTGCAACAACAACAAAAAAATTGACAAGTGGTACCTAATTAAACTAAAGAGCTTCTGCACAGCAAAAGAAACTATCAACAGAGTAAACAGAACCTACAGAATGTGAGAAAATGTTTGCAAAACATGCATCTGACAGAGGTCTCATATCCAGAATCTATAACTCAAACAAATAAACCAGCATCTTTGCTTTCTGATGGTTCAACATACACAACTTTGTTTCATGCCCCAAATCATTTAAATTATTGTAGTTTCCTATAATAACTCAGGCTATGTGTATAAGATGTAAATGAAACATAAATGAATTTTGTGTTTAGACTTAGGTCCCATCCTCAAGATATCTCATACGTCTATACAAATATCCCCCCCAAAAGTCTAAAATCTGAAAAAAATTAAAAATCTGTCCCAAGCATTTTAGATAATGAATACTCAACTTGTAATAACTTGTCTAACTTCTGAAAACTGTAGTAATGGTAATAAGAAAAATTGTGTTTGATAGTATAGTCTACTATACAATATAGGATATTTTATTAACTTGTTTAAGCTATTAACTTTTTATAATACACCTTGATTCACTTTTTTTTTAAGTAGGAACATTCATCCATGAGAAAGGCAATGAAAAAAATTAAGTTAATTCATTCCTCCTTATATCAAAAAATTGAAATGTTTATATGTGACACTGAAATCTCCTAGTAATTGCAAAAGTATAGGCTCTTTTACTTTTTAATGTATATGTAATAATTGTACATAGTTATGGCATACAGAGTGATATTTTGATACAGGTATACAATGTGTAAAAATTAATTCAGAGAAATCAGCATATCCATCACAAACATTTATCATTTGTGTTGTGAACATTCAGAGTCCTCTCTACTAGCTGTTTGATAATATATCATCAATTATTAACTAGTCATCCTACAGTACTACAGAACATTTGAACTTACTCTTTCTATGTAGATCTAGCTATAATTTTATATCCATTAACCGAGTTTTTAAGGATTGCGGTGGGAGAGTTTATTAAAGCCTTGGACTGCTTCTGTGTCTCTTTGTTGTGCTGATCTGGGAGGGAGAGTTGTCACACATCTTTTAGCAGCTGGAGGCCTAGCTCCCAGTCTGCTTTTAGCTTCTCTATCTCAGTGCACCTGAAGGGAAAGGAATGTGCTTATTAAGGTCCAACGTTTTACTGAGGCCCATTGCAAAGGGCGAAGTTTGACAGTTACCCAAGACACTTTTCCCCCACTTCCCTCTGTCCCCCAGCTGTCTTATTTGTGTTTTACTGCCTGCTCTTTCTGGCTGCTTGTAGTTGGAAGGGAAGTGATTTCTCTGAAATGTTTGGGGGTACAAAGGGAGCTGGAAATGGTGCTCCTGCTCTATCAAAGCCTACTTTTGTCAATTGTCTGTCTCATCCTCCCTGCAATTCTGCACCCTTGCAGTAGAGGCAGTGCAATCAGTTGGAGAAGGGGCACTCTGGCCTTTTGG
>CM052665.1:241770-301173 GCA_028533165.1 Leontopithecus rosalia
GCGCTGCGCTTGAGTTCTGCGTGCCTTTTACACCTGGGCTTTTTCCCCTGCTCTGTGGGATATAAGGATCCGTCTGAAAATGCGGTGTTTGCTTACCCTCTGCGTCTTGACTGAGAGCTGCAGTGGTGAGTTGTTTCTACAGCGCCATCTTCCTCCCCCTCCAAGCTCTTTATTTTAAATAACATTTTATATTTGAAATATTCTCATGATCATAAATAAAAAAACTTAAATATATCATTGCTTTTAATAATTCATATCACAGAGCTAAAATAACTTTAAAATGAAATCCAGATTCTCAAAATTATTAATAAATAATTCTCTACATAGATTATCTAAATAACATCTAAAATCAGTTGTAAGTTGTAATCCTACTGTCAAAATGAACTATTGCCAAAATGGTATTCACCTCTTAAATTATAATTCTTAAGCATGTTGACAGCTGTCAGGAGGAAGTTACTGAAACTGTAATTCTAAGCCTGGTAAACTGTGGCATTTTCAAAGCTAGGCCTGAAGGAAGCTGGCATCACAGTCAAACTGGCAGTCAGGTGGTTTTTTCCCTTTCCTCCTAAATGAAGGAAAGGAAAAAACATTGGTGAAGAAAAAAGAATGGTGAAGGAACACCATTCTTTGTTGCGGCGATTCTTAAGAATTGCCGTAAGCAATTATTCTATTAATAAGGTGGGCTTTAATAACAAGAAATAAGAGCCAAAGTATTCTCCCCACCCTCTTTTTAAAAAAATCAACGAGTACCAAAGAAAAAAATCTGACCAAACTAATCAAAATCAAAGGAAAGGAAAAAGTACAAAATTCCCATTCTACCTAATTCCCATAATAGCCTCAAAATTATCACAATTTTAAATTACTTTAAAATGCTAGATGTCAAATGTGAGCATGCAAAACAGTTAACTAGGTAGGTTGTTAGAACACTGCTGGTCCCCACTCCTGCAGAGATTGCGCTTCAGTGGATCTGATAGATAATGTGCATTTCTAATGAGGTCCCAGGTGAAGCTGCTGCTACGGCTCCAAGGACCACACTTGCAATCCTATTCACATGCTATGGATGCAGCACTACTGAGCCACTTTTCTGCTGCTGGACATTGATTTCCAAACTTACGTTCCTATAATGTTTGAATGAACACTGTATATTATCAGAAATGACCCACACACTTAAGGTTCTTGACATATACTGCCAATTTAATTTCTAAAAAATGCTACCAATTGATACTGAACTCCTAACAGTATATACGAGTGACATCTACTCTGCTGGTGAGTTGGTGTCTAAACTGCTTATCAGTTAAAGCATTCTCTTTCATTCTTTTCCTGCATATAATTTTCTCATTTTTCATTTAAATTTATTATTGCTTATGTTATTTGACATGAGTTTGAAAACTGAGAATAAGTTTTAATCTACTGATCTCTTTCTTGATACCTTCCATTGCTATTACGCTTAGAAAGTCATTTCTCACCAAAATAAAAATGTATAAATGTTACTTTTAATTTTTATGATTTTTAACATTTTTAACTATCTTAATTTACTTTCATACAGAGATGAGAAACACACAATGCCATCACATTCTAGATATCAATTACATATAAGAGTCCATTTCTAGACTGTCTACTCTGTTCCATTTAAATGTCTACCAAAGATTACATCAGTATGACACTGTTTCAAAAACCACAGCTTTATCAATACATGTACTGCTGTGGAACAAGCCCCACAACATTATTCTTGATGGACCAATTCTAACCTAGTTTCACAGAGCTGTAAGATTGGTCTATGCCTATATCATAAGCTTGCTATGAGGAATTAACAGAAAGTACCTAAATGAAGACACCTGGAAACTATAAAGAACTGCATAACTAACTACAAGGTACTACTTATATCTGACCACAGTATTACTGATGGCTTCTTCAAATAATAAATTCTCAAGCAGAGGTAAAAGTGAAATGAATACAAATGAATACTTTTATGTCACACAAATACCAAATGGACTCCACAATGTTATAAACATTCCATAGGTACAAAATATTCCTTCTAGCTCATTTGAGAGTAAAAGGAAAAACAAGTTGGTGTGTGTTTGCTAAACAAAGAAGAAAAGGGTGGTAAAGTGCTTCTTCAAGCAAGATTTTAGTTCCTTAGAGCTGTGTAAAGGTTCATAAAGCTAATTTCATGAATAGAGTCCATTTAATTGCATTTCTTAACTGCTTTAATTAAATTTTACAGAACAAAGATACTGACAGAATAAGAATACAAACCAGAGGACCATTTCCCCACATCCCCAGAATGCACATATTAAATATATGACCTGTCCTGACACAGGAGGAATTCCAGCAACAGAAAACATTGCCATTCAGGGAAAAAATAAATATTTTACTAAGACAAATTTAGCAGGCCCTAGATTACCTTTATGATTCTCTGTACCATGACTGATTACCTGAGAATCATACAATTTTTTTACCCAGTAGTAGGGACATTACAGAATATCTTTCAATCCCATCAATTAATAGGATTAAAACTAAAGCTCAAAGCTAGGTCCAAAAACTCAATTTTTTGGTTCAATTAAATTTTAAACTTACTTTAGCAAATTAGTGGTTTCTTGTTCACTGTCTTGAGCTGTATCCAAAGAAAAAGCATCTGAGAGTTCGGATGAGTTGGAGTCTTGTTCTTCTGCTGGGTGTGTCTGGGATCTCAGGGAGTCACTGGAAATCTCTCTCTCCCTTTTGATGTCTTCTTCATGATGGTCACTGGGATTCTGTACATTTTTCTCAGTTTTATCATGGTCATCTTTGAAAGAAGACTGCTTAGCTTCTCCTAGAGACGATTTTCCCGAGATATTGAATAAGTTACCAAGAAACTGAAAAAAGCTTTCTTTTGGCTGTCTGTCACTTTCTCCTATTTTGGGATCTTCCTGAACTGGGAAAGTGACTGGCTTCTCAGTATGGTTCCTTTTTTCCTCACTTTGGAGAATCTTTGAAAACAAAACAGACAATAATAAGCATCATTATTTAAATAATAAAGCAGACTGAGAACTACTGCAAAACACACTGTGTAGACCCCAGGGATACATTTGTGAATAAGACGAATGGCTTCCATCCTTTAGGCAGTTCACAATCTACTGAAGAACACTGTCAGCATGACCTTTAAAGAGCTGTGTGGTAAATGTCATGAGGGGAGAGGTACTGCACACCTGGGAACCCAGAACAGGAGTGACTAGTGCAAACTAAGGTAACTTGGGGAATGCTTCCTAGAGAAAGTGTACTCTTTGAAGGGGACAGAAAAAGTGACTATGTGAGGCTTACGCATCTGTGTGTGTGTTTAGTGAGGTGTCAGCTCCTAAGAGAGTTTAATACGACTGGAGGTTAGGGTATGAAAATGACAAGAGTGAGAGGTAAATATGTAGAAAAGAGACCACAGTAAACCTTATGTGTACTTAAATCCAGCCTTTATTATACAGAGCTAAGGGAGAATATTTCAAATACTTGGTACTGTATATAAGAACACCTCAACAGACCCCATCACTTCAGCATTATGTTAACCCATGAAGCTGGCACAATATGCAAAATTATTCAAGAAGATGAGGAAAAGGCAGTAACATGGTCCTTCCATTCAGAGAAAGAGCCCACTTGTGGGCCTTCAAGGTAAATATTAACATTGTGTATCAAGTCCTGATACACAATGTTAATACAAACCATGGACAGCATTGGGCATTCTTGAAGACAAACACTTCCAGAAGTCAATTTTGCCTGCTCATAATTAAGTTACTGGTAAAGCAAACTCGCATCAATGCATACTTTGTGTAAGGAAAAACGGAGCTGCTATATCAAAGAGCATGTTGGCATTCCACTTTGCACTATTTCCAGATTCTGAAAAGCTTTAGGCCCATGAGCCAACTCACCCTGCCTTCCAAACATGCTCACTCACATACTTGTAAAAAGAATGCCCACCCTACAGTATCTTTCACCTGTTATGCTCACTAGCCCTTATAAAAGGAAAGCTCAAGTGTGAGCCGGAAAACAGAACACCAAGGCAAAACCGCCTTAGGGCACTGTAGGTTCACATGACAATATTTTATGAGAAACTGATCTTCAAGAAGGCAAGAACATCACAGTTATAATGTCATTTTTTTACCTCATTCCATGTTTTGATCCAAGTTCAAATTAGTATAAAGAAGTATTTAACCACTAAAAAAGATTCAGCATATGAAAGGTTGAGAATATGTTTAGAACCTATTAACTCAGCAAACTGATTGCAAGCAAACTATCTATATCTATATACATGTTTGTTTGTTTGTTTGTTTGTTTGAGACAGAGTCTCTCTCTGTCATCCAGGTTGCAGTGCAGTGCTGAGATCTCAGTTCACGGCAACCTTCGCTTTCTGGGTTCAAGTGATTCTTCTGCCTTAGCCTCCTGAGTAGCTGGGATTATAGGCATGTGCCACCACACTTGGCTAATTTTTGTATTTTTAGCAGAGACAGGGTTTCACCATGTTAGTCAGGCGGGTCTCGAACTTCCAACCTCGTGATCCGCCCACCTCAGCCTCCTAAAGTGCTGGGATTACAGGCGTGAGCTGCCATGCCCAGCTCGCAAGCAAACAATACTTTTAAGTGTGTTCCCACCTTTGTGACAAAGGGGATTTCTGAGTAAGCACATGGCATTTTTTGATGTGTCAGGATTTAATATATCTTGTGAGCCTCTACATTTAGAACATCACCAGCCTTCTAGAGACACTACAGGTCTCACCTCTCACCCGTTTCAACTACAATTTAATTCCACTTGTCTCCACTTCACCTGTCCAACCTTCTGTTCATTCTGAGACCTGGCACTATAATCACCTGTGCCCTCTACTCATATAAGCAGCATAAACGACCTCTCTGTTTGGCAGCAGAAGATATGCTAGCTGACATTTTGAAAATGGTCATTTATATGAAAGATACATATTTTTTGTTAATAATTTGATTTGCAATTTTTAGCCACAGTAGTTCTCCCTGGGTCAAAAAGAACACCGGAACATGACAAGAACGGTGTTTAAATCTTTTCCATAAGTAGTATGAAGTGGCTGATCATCTTATGTAGCCACTTGAAGAAAGTCAACTACAGGCTGCTCATTAAAATATCATAAATACTCTTCAAATGCTTTTGAAATTTGCAAAAGAGTCTTATATAATCTAGGCAATGGTTTAAAAGAAGAAAAATGAACAAGATCACTACTTTCAACTTCATTAAAATGTCAAAACAGTAATTTTTGTCAAAAAATGTATTTATCTCACTATTATTTTTACTTACTCATTCCTTTCAAAGTGTAAAAGGTTGCTTTCCAAATGAGAAAGATACATTTTGTGAAATTAATAAAAGATTTTACATTTAACCTTTTTAAAGTTGTATATAATTTAAAAAAAATCATGTTTCTCCTTCCCCTCAACTCTCTGCTTCGTTGCTATTCCAGAATCCCTGTAAGTTTACTAAAGAGTATTTTTAGTTCCCTTAAATGTTTTAGTTAATTTTTCCCTCATAATCTTATGAGAAATGTATATTAGTAATTAAAACACCTTCAACAACAAAAAAGTTTCTGCATTTACAAACAAAACCAGAAGAAAAAACACACTGCTATTCAAAATAAACACCTGCAATAAATTATGTATTTATAGAATTAAAATTTTAACTTTGATCCAAAGCAGCTATTCTTCACCCTCAACCTGGACAAGTTCAGCCTGGCTACCGGCCCTCATTATGTGGGCCCTATATCTGTCTGCCAACAAGACTGTCTACCATTATAACAGGGAGTGAGCAGAATAAAAGCACTCAGGACTCAAGCAAACACTAACAAAATATTCATTCTAGTTGCTCTCCAAGATTTGGGTATAATGTAGATAACATATGAATGCTACTGATGAAGGCATGTGAATCTTTGGAATTTTCAATGTTTTTCCTTCATGTTCAATACGTTGTAATGCAGTACCCTTAGTCCAAATGCATTTAACTATCTACTCTCTTTGTTACGTTGGGTCCCAATACAACAAAATACAGAAAAGCATTATGTATACTGATTAATAAGATTTAGCTGCGGTCTTCAAGGAGCTTACAATCTAGGAAAATATTCATCATTATATTAGTATCACTGTGAGGGGCTTACAAGAGATATGTACACAATGGAAGCCATAATTAACTAGCGGGGCTGTAGAGAAATGATCTTCTTTGCACAGAAGATAACATTTGAGCTTAATTCTGAAGAGTGTTAAGAGCATTCTAGACACAAGCCATGGTGCACACAAAGACACAGAAGTTTGATGTAGGTTTACTATGGCATAGATGTGGCTGAAGAAGATTGGAGCACAGAGGATAAAGAGTTTGATAAGATACCAGTTAGAAGTGCTGGGTTAGGAATAATGTGGTCACAGACAACTGAGTTATCTAAATTGGACAACAATTTGAGTAGGTAAGCAAAAAAAAATGGACATGGAAAATACAAAGGAAGGTGAGAATTAGGGCTCTGGGTGAAAGGAAGGTAGGGCAGCAAACTATTTAGTTGTCAAACATGAAATATTTGGTCCCTTGATATACAAGTTGACATGTCTGATATAAACAGAAATACAATTGAAGAATACAGTTTAGCAATACACAATGTAAGCAGGAAAAAAAAAGTAATCACCAAAAGATCCCTATGGAAAAAAAGATTAATAGGCAAAAACAAGGAAAAGAAGAAGCCAGCGAAAGAGATGGAGGAGGTCAAAACCAGACCAGGTCTGTCTCTCTAGAATATCACAGATCTCCAAAGAAATAAAGAACACTTCAAAAGGCAGACGGGAGTAAAGAACGCCAAATGCCACTGTGAGCTCAAGAAAGATGAGGAGTATCTTCCTCATTGGTCTTCAAAAACATCAGCCACACAGCCACCTTGGGGATTTTGCCTTTACTTTTCTCTCTTCTTAGAATGTTCACCTCCAGATACCTATATGACTCACTCACTCTCACCTCCTTCAGACCTTTACTTGAAAACCATTTCGTCAATGAAAATTCTCTCAGCATGATCTAAAATAGCAGACCCCTCCACTGTAAAACTGCCTATCCTCCTTCTGTTTTATTTTTTCTCCTTGTACTTACTATTATAGTAAATACACACACATCACATACCTACAACATTTAATATGCGTTTCTTCCTTTAGGATGTAACATCCACAAAGGCAAAGATTTTTGTCGATTTTATTCACTGCAGAATCTCTACCACCTTGAAACATGCCTGATAATAAGAAGTGCTCAAATGTTTCTTGTGTAATAAATGAAGGAATTGAAAAGCCCCAAGAATGCAGGAGAAATAGTCATAAGAATTCCTAAGTTCAGTCCAAAACTTGAGGTGCTAAACAGTGAGTAGCTAGCAAGGAAACAGGAATAGTCAGAAGTAGACGGGAAACCTTTTCAGAGATTTTATACTAGATTTTGTCAAAGACGTTTTAAGTTCCAAGACAGAACTTACTGATCTGTGCATCAGCTACACTTGTTGGAAAGGTATAAAGGGATGGATGACAGTTTCCAGAAGGAAAGGCAGGAGGTGATGACATGAAGAGAACAATATAATTTCTAATACTTCTAATAAAGACAAAGTATTAGCATTGGAGAGAAGGACATTTACTCTACCAAGTAAAGTGGCAAGGAGAGTGGCTAAAGCCTTATAAATTCTGTAAGTGAAAAGACAGTAAGGTCCAACAAATGGCTCTGACATCAGTAAAGTGAAAGGAGAGAAAAACTGAAGGAGAAACATAAAGGTAGAACTAAGATTTGGGTTCTCAAAATTTAGAGGATTTGAAACAATGTTTCTGGGGAATCCAACCCCAAATGCACAGGTTAAAACTATGTAAACAAAAAAGCAGTTAGGTTCAATGTAACTTTAAAGTATTTATTCATTCAATAAACAATCACAAGACACTACTCTAGGCATTTAGATGCAACAGTGAAATGTACCAAAATCCTTTATTTTATGGAACCCACATTCCAGTGATGTCTGAACTTTTTTGCAGGTCTAATTAGCATTATTTTGTCACCTCCTTAAGCAGCCTTTGGCATGTGATGGGTGTTGTGGTAACTGGTATAGCAAACAAGATCAACGTGTAGACAACGCTGCCCTGCCCCTTGAGCAGTGAAACTGCTAAGCATCACATGTGCACTACCCCAACAGGGCCCCAAAACAGGCTGCCAGGAGCTCGACACTACCAGTGACTGTGGCCTCTTCATCAGTAGAGCTGAGTGGCATACACAGACCACCCAGAAACTGGTAACAGGCCTGCCAGGTGACTACTGTCCCTGACAATACGGTCCCCAGCAAAACCAAAGCCGTATCACTGCCTCCACAAACCCACAGTCTAGGCCACTGAGGCACTCACAGATGTTGACGACAGCCAAAAAAAAATACTATATTTGACTCCTCTACTGTGCCTATCTAGAACCAAATCCAAAGCCAGACACCCTATATGATATCTACCAGAAAAAATCTTTCCCTACAAAAGCTACCCCATAAAATTGAAGGAGGGCCAGGCACGGTGGCTCAAGCCTGTAATCCCAGCACTTTGGGAGCCCGAGGCGGGTGGATCACGAGGTCAAGAGATCGAGACCATCCTGGTCAACATGGTGAAACCCCGTCTCTACTAAAAATACAAAAAATTAGCTGGGCACGGGGATGCGTGCCGGTAATCCCAGCTACTCAGGAGGCTGAGGCAGGAGAATTGCCTGAACCCAGGAGGCGGAGGTTGCGGTGAGCCAAGATTGTGCCATTGCACTCCAGCCTGAAAAACAAGAGTGAAACTCCATCTCAAAAAAAAAATTGAAGGAGATACTCATTGCGCCAGATGAACAATGCAGGGACACATGAAACATGAAAAAGCAACAAATGTGACACAAAGGAATTCAATAATTCTCCAGTGGCAGACAACCAAGAACAGAAAATCTATGAAATGCCTAAAAAAGAATTCACAATAATAATCTTAAGGAAATTCAGTAAGATACAAAAAAAATGCAGACAGACAATTCAATAAAATCAGAAAAACAATTTATGATATGAATGATAAAGTCAACAAGATAGGTATCATAAAAAAAATCTTCAAGCTGAAAAATTCAGTGAATAAAATATACAATGGAGAGTATCAATAATAGATTAGGTCAAGTAGAAAAAACTTCTGAACTTGAAGAAAGGCTTTTTTAAATACTCCAATCAGCCAATAAAGAAGAAAGACTTTTTTAAATGATCCAATCAAACAATAAAAAGGAATAAGGAAAACCCAGGAAGAAAAGAGATGGGAAAAGGCATAGAAACCATGTTTAATGAAATAATAGCTAAGAAGTTTCTAAGTCTTGGAAGAATATAGACATCTAGATCCAGGAAGCTCAAAAGTCCTCAAATAGATTCAACCTCAAAAGGTCCTTCCCAAGGCACATTATGGTCATAAGTCAAAAGTCAACAGAGAATTCTAAAAATAGAGAAAAGTGTCAAGCCACATACAAGCGAATCTCCATCAGAATAACAGCATAACAGCATATATCTCAGCAAAAACCTTATTTGCAACAAAAGAATGGAATGATATATTCAAGTTGCTGAAAGAAAAAAAAAACTCAATTAAAAACATCATACCCGGCAATGCCATCCCTCAGAAATGAAGGAAATATAAAGTCCTTTCTGGACAAACAGAAACTGAGAAAATTCATCACCACTAGGTAGATTTTGAAGAAATGCTTAAGGGTGTTCTACATTTGGAAGCAAAACAATAACTACCATCATAAAACTATAAAAGCATAAAGCATAAAGCTCACTGATAGAGAAGATACATAAATGAGATAAAGTTATCAACCCTTATCATGATGGAAAACCACAAAGATAAGCAATAAGGAACAATGTATATATACAAAATGATCAGAAAATAATTAACAAAATGACAAGAGTAAGTCCTTATCTATCAATAATAACCTTAAATGTAAATGGCTAAATTCCCCAATGAAAAGACATAGTTTATCTGAATGAATAAAAAACCATGACTCAACTTTATACTACCTACAAGAAACTCCCTTCACATACAGAGACACACAGAGAATGAAAGTAAAGGGATGGAAAGAGATATTCCATACAAACGGAAGCCAAAAACAAACAAGTCAAAAACTGCAAAAAGAGACAAAGAAGGTCATTATATAATGATAAAGGGATCCATTCAGCAAAAGATGTAAAACTTGTAAATATATATGCACTCAAGACAGGAACACCCAGATATAAAAAGCAAATAGTATTAGACCCAATGGGATAGACCCCAATATAATAATAGTTGGGAACTTCAAAATCCCACTCTCAACTTTGGACTTATCTAGACTTAAAAAAAGAAAAAAAAAACTTAAGGAAATAGATTAAATTTCACTAGAGACCAAACAGACCTAACAAACATTTATACAAATAGCCGCAGAATACACAGTTTTCTTATCAGCAAATGGAATATTCTTCTGAACACACTTTGAGGCCACAAATTAAGTTTCAACTTTTTTTAATGAAAATCATATCAAGTATTTTTTCTGACCACAATGGAATAAAACTAGACATCAATAACAAAAGAAACTTTGAAAACCGTACAAATACATGGAAATTAAACAATATGCTCCTGAATGACTAATGAATCAATAAAAAAGAAGATAATTAAAACATTTGTTTCAACAAATGAAAGCAGAAACAATATATAAAAACCTATAGGATACAGCAAAAGCAGAAGAGGGAAGTTGATAGCAACAAACATCTACATCAAAAAATTTTTTTAATTTCAAATAAACAACCTAACAATACAACTCAAGAAACTAGCAAAGCAAAAATAAGCCAACCCTCAAATTAGAAGAAATAATCAGAGCAGAAATAAATGGCATTCAGACTAAAGTATAATACAAAAGAGCAATGAAACATAAAATTGTTTTTTGATAAAAATAAAATTGATAAACCATTAGACTAAGGAAAAAGAAAAGACCCAAGTAAAATCAGAATTGAAAAAGGAGACATGATGACTGATACCACCATAATACAAAGGATCATCAGGAATTTTTATGAATAATGATACGCCAACAAATCAAAAAACCTAGAGAAAATGCATACATTCCTGGACATATACAATCTACCAAAATGGAAGCAAGAAGAAATAGAAAACCTGAACAGACCAATAATTAGTACCAAGGTTGAGTAAGTAATAGTCTCCCAACAAAGAAAAGCCCAAGACTGCACAGCCTCACTGCTGAATTCTAATAAACTGTTAAAGAGCACCAATTATTCTCAAACTATTTCAGAAAAATGAAGGAGACAGAATTCTTCAAAAATTCATCATGCAAGGCCATCATTATCCTGATACCAGAACCAGACATGAAAACACACCATCACACACTCACACACACACACACATACACACACACACTACAGGCCATATCCCAGAATAACAAGATGCAAAAATCTTCAATAAAATACTAGCAAAGCAAATCCAACAGCACATAAAAAAGATTGTGTACCATGATTTAGTGGAAATGATGCAAAGAGAGTTCAACATACACAAATCAATAAACATCATATCAACAGAATAAAGGATAAAACCTTTTCATTATCTGACAGAAAAACATTTGATAAAACTTACTACCCCTTCATGATAAAAACTCTCAACAAATAAGTATATAACGAACGTATCTCAATGAAATAAAAGCCATATATGACAAATCCACTGGTAGTATCATACTAAATGTCGAAAAGTTAACACTTTTCCTCTAAGATCTGGAATAAGACAAGGATGCCATTTTTACTACTTGTATTCAATATAGTACTGGAACTCCTAGCCAGAGAAATCAAACCAGAGAAAGAAATAAAGGACATCCAAATTGGTAAAGAGGAAGTCAAACTATCACTGTTGGCTGATACGGTTGTACTTCTAGAGAACCCCAAAGACTCATCCAAAAAGCTCCTACATCTGATATGTGAATTCAGAAAAATTTCAGGATATAAAATCAACGTATACAAATCAGTAGCTACACCCCAACAATGACTGAGCTGAGAAACAAATCAAGAACTCAGTCCATTTTACAACAGCTGCCAAAAAAAAAAACACCTTAGGAATATACCTGACAAATGACGTGAAAGATCTTTCTTTTTATTTTTTTCTTTCCTTTTTTTTTTTTAAAATTTGATATTTGAATGTTTCATTGTATTTCATGTTATGATTTTCACTTGCTCCACCAGCTGAATACATTTGAGACTGAGTCATATGAGGTTACGTTTCTAACTAAGGACCTGGTGTCTAATTTTTTATTTTTTATTATTTTTATTTATTTATTTATTTATTTTTGAAAGAAAGAAAAAAAGGAGTGAAGGAGAGGAAGAAAGAGGAAGAAAAAGAGGGAGAGAAAACGGGAATGTAGCTTTATTCTAAAAATGGGTATTAATAATGGCCGATCAATATTTTGTGTATTTAAGGTAGAGAATGTATATTTTGTGTATTTAAAATGGAGAGCTCTATAAATATTTATTGAGTTTACTTGTGCCAGATCTGAGTTCAAGTCCTGGATATCCTTATTAATTTTCTGTCTCATTGAGTCTAAATCTCTTTATGAGTCTTATGTATCTGGGTGTTAGGATCATTAGCTCTTATTGTTGCATTGATCCTTTTACCTCTGTATCTCTGTTGCTTTGAAATCTATTTTATCAGATGCGAGAATTGCAACTCCTGCTTTTTATTTATTTATTTATTTTTGCTCTCCATTTGGTTGGTAAATCCTTCTCCATCCCTTTATTTTAAGTCTTTGTGTATCTTTGGATGTGAAACAGGTCTGGATGTAGCCTATCGTTAGGTTTTGGCTGTATCTTTTGATTGGGGGATTTAGTCAACTTAAATTTAGGGTTACTGCCATTTGATGTTAACTGGCTATTTTATCCATTCGTTGATGTAAATTCTTCTTTATGTTGATACTCTTTACTTTTTGGTATATTTTTAGAAAGGCTAATACTGGTTGTTCCTTTCTATGTGTAATGCTTCTTTCGGAAGCTCTTGTAAAGCCGGCCTGGTGGTAATAAAATCTCTGAGTACTTGCTTATAGAGACGTGAAAGATCTCTATAAAGAAAACTACAAAACACTGGTGAAAGAAATCATCAATGATACAAACAAATGGAAACACATCCCATGCTCATGGATGGGTAGAATTAATATCGTGAAAATGTCCTTACTGCCAAAAGCAATCTACAGATTCAATGCAATTCCCATCAAAATACCATCATCATTCTTCATAGAACTAGAAAAAACAATCTTAAAATTCACATGGAACAAAAAAGAGCCTGCATAGCCAAAGACTAAGCAAAAAAAGAAATCTGGAAGCATCATGTTACTTGATTTCAAACTACACTACAAGGCTATAGTTACCAAAACAGCATGATATTGGTATAAGATAGGCATGCTGACCAAAGAAATAGAATAGAGAACCCAGAAATAAAGCCAAATACTTACAACTAACTGATCTTCAACAAAGCATACAAAAACAAAGTGGGGAAAGGACATCCTATTCAACAAATTGTGCTGGGATAATTGGCAAGCCACATGTCAAAGAATGAAACTGAATCCTCATCTCTCACCTTATACAAAAATCAACTCAAGATGGATATAACACTTAAATCTAAGACCTGAAACCATAATAATTCTAGATGATAATATCCATAAAACTCTTCCAGACATTGGCTTAGGCAAAGAATTCATGACCAAAACCCCCCAAAAGCAAATCCAACAAAAAACAAAGATAAATACGTGGGACCTAATTAAACTAAAAAGCTTCTGTACAGCAAAAGAAATAATCAGTAAACAGATAACCCACGGAATGGGAGAAAATCTTTACAAACCATACATCTGACAAAGGATTAATATCTGGAATCTAGAAGGAATGCAAACAAATCAGCAGGAAAAAACAAATAATCCCATCAAAACGTAAGCTAAGGACATGAATAGACAATTCTCAAAAGAAGATACACAATTGGCCAACAAACATATGAAAAAATGCTCAGCATCACTAATTATCAGGGAAATGCTAATCAAAACCACAATTGTGATACCACAATATTTAATTATGCCAAGAATGACCATAACTAAAAAATTAAAACATCATGGACACTGACATGGATGTGATAAAAGGAGAACACTTTTACACTGCTGGTGGGATTGTAAACTAGTACAACCATTATGGAAAACAGTATGGAGATTCCTTAAAGAACTAAAAGTAGATCTACCATTTGATCCAGCAATCCCAGAACTGGGTATCTACCCAGAGGAAAAGAAGCCATTATATGAAAAAGACACTTGCACTTGCATGTTTACAACAGCACAATTCACAATTGCAAAATTATGGAATCAGCCTAATGTCCATCAGCCAATGAGTGGATAAAGAAAATGTGTGTGTGTGTGTGTGTGTGTGTGTGTGTGTGTGTGTGTGTGTATACACACCATGGAATACTACTCAGCCATAAACAGGAATGAAATAATGGAATTTGCAGCAACTTGGGGGGAGTTAGAGGCCATTATTCTAGGTGAAGTAGCTCAGGAATGGAAAACCAAACATCAGATGTTCTCACAACTGAAAGCTAAGCTAGGAGGATGCAAAGACATAAGAATGATAATAACGGACTCTGGGGACTTGGGAGGAAGAATGGGAAGACAGTAAGGGATAAAAGACTACACAATGGGTGCAGTGTACACTGCTTGGGTGACGGGTATACCAAAATCTCAGAAATCACCATTAAAGAACTTATCCATAAAACCAAACACCACCTGTGCTCTCAAAACTATTAAAATAATTTAAATAAATAAAAATGGACAATTAATCTGAATAGACATTTATCAAAACTGACAAATAGTCAACAAGTATATGAAAAATGCTCAACATTGCTAATTATCCAGGAAATGTACTTGAAAACCACAATGAGATATCACACCCCAGTTAGAATGGTTATTAACACAAAGACAAAAAATAGCAAATGCTGGTGAGGATGCAGAGAAAAAGGAACTGTTACACACTGTTGGTGGGAATATAAATTGGTACAATCATTATGAAAAACAGTACGGCGGTTACTATAGGATCCAGCAATCCCACTTCTAAATATACATCTAAAGCAAAGGAAATCAGTATGTCAAAGAGATACCTTGACACCCATGTTTACTGCAGCACTATTTACATGTGTCTGCAGAATGTGAGACTGAATCTCTTCCTGAAAACCATTCTTCCTTTAGATTCCATGGCATCACTCTGAGGTTTCCCTTCTGAATACTCTCTCCATCTCTTTCCCATTCACTTCTTATAGGCACCACTTATATAACATGCTCCTCTAATTTCCAGCCTAGACCAGCTTTTCCTGCATGCTCTTATGAAATCTATTTCCCTCAGATTCGAATATTCAGATGATCCTCATATTTCTATCTCCAGCTCAGACTCCTAAACTGTCAACCAGACATGTCTCCATACCTGGATTCTTTACTGGACCTCAAACTCAAAACACCCCAAACTGAACTTCCATGCTGTCTCATTTTTTCCTTCTTCTAGAAGGTATAAAATTTCCCCTTGTTCAAGTCAGACAAAACATCAGGACACCATCACCATGACCTTGCTCCTAGAATAGTGTTATCAGTGGTCTAACTGGAATCCTTGCTTCCACATCTGTTATCCCTCACTCTACTCTCCAGAGAAAAGCCACAGCAATCTTCTAGAAGCCAAATATGATCATTCTTAAAGTCCTCCGAGCCAGGCGCGGTGGCTCATGCCTATAATCTCAGCACTTTGGGAGGCCGAGGTGGGAGGATCACCTGAGGTCAGGAGTTCAAGACCAGCCTGGCCAACACAGCCAAACTCCATCTCTACTAAAAATACAAAAATTAGCCGGCATGGTGGCAGACACCTATAATTCCAGTTACTCAGAAGACTGAGGCAGGAGAATCGCTTGAACCCGGGAGGCAGAGGTTGCAGGGAGCCAAGATCTCCCCGCTGCACTCCAGCTTGGGCAATAAGAGCAAGACTACAACTAAAAAAAAAAAAAAAACCAAAACAAAACACCCTTCAATGGCTGAGTTTTGCCATCAGAATAAAATCCAAGCTCCCTGGCATTGCCCTCAAGGTCTTGGTGGATCTAGCCCCTGTGCCTTACTCTAATTTCATCTCTCACCACTCACAATGCTTGCAATACCTACTGTCTTCATCAACATTACTATTCATTCTCTTCTCCTTCCTCTCTCCCTTCCTACCTTTCTCTTTCTCACATTATCTTTGCACAGTGCTATTCCCACTGCTGGGACTTACCCTTGTTCTCTTTGCCAGGAAAATTCCTTCCCCAATTCAAGTTTTTCAGAATGGAAATTACATTTATATTCTTCCAGTGTATAGCTCTAACAGCCTATGTCTTCCTTGACACCACAGGATATAGGGAAACAATAATCTTACATATGTTCACCATGAGTAGGACTATTACCTAAATTATTAATGGTTACTAAAATCTGGCATTCATAAACTAAAACCCACTCCTTATTAAATAATTCTAGTTAATGTTCTACTAAGACATCTAGACACCACATATTACTTGGAAAAGTTGCCAAAAGTGAAATTCCACCACCAATACTTGGTATTTCCAATTTTTAGAAAATTACTTTATCAGTTTATTATTGCTACTATCTTAAATTATAGCTTAAATGATGTTTTTTGAGATGAAGTCTTGCTCCGTCACCCAGGCTGCGATGCACCGGTGCAATCTTGGCTCACCACCTCTGCCTGCCGGATTCAAGTGATTCTCCTGCCTTAGCCTCCCAAGTAGCTGATATTACAAGCACACGCCCACCATGCCCGGCTAATTTTTGTATTTTCAACAGAGACGGGATCTCATCATGTTTGTCAGGCTGGTCTCCATCTCCTGATCTCAAGTGATCCATCAGCCCCAGCCTCCCAAAGTGCTGGGATTACAGGATGATGCTAAAATCTTAAAATCAGTGCCTTTATAATGGATTTCATTTGTGGTGGACTGTCTGATTAACACCTTAGTGACTACTGATATATATTCATGTCAACATTTTTCAATAAATGGATTTTACAAGTTATGTTAAGGTGTAAAGAAGAACTGTTTATACTCCTATTGTTAAAGTAATGTTGCTTCAAAGATAACATTAGATCGTTATCACATAATTATTCTTTTCACTAGAAAATGACAACAGGCGGCTGGGCGCGGTGGCTCAAGCCTGTAATCCCAGCACTTTGGGAGGCCGAGGTGGGTGGATCACGAAGTCAAGAGATCGAGACCATCCTGGTCAACATGGTGAAACCCCGTCTCTACTAAAGATACAAAAAATTAGCTGGGCATGGTGGTGCGTACCTGTAATCCCAGCTACTCGGGAGGCTGAGGCAGGAGAATTGCCTGAACCCAGGAGGCGGAGGTTGCGGTGAGCCGAGATCACGCCATTGCACTCCAGCCTGGGCAACAAGAGGGAAACTCCGTCTCAAAAAAAAAAAAAAAAGAAAATGACAACAGGCAAGATATGTGGGCAACCACTTTGCCTAAATGTAGCTGGTTATAGTTTAAAACAACAAGCTATTTGCAACTTTTATATCATCATGCATCAGTGTTAGGATCAGTTCTAAGATGTAATTAATAAGTTATTACTAAGATTATTTTTAAAGCTAAAATTTTACCTTCTAAAAATGTTCTGGTATAGAATCAGAGTTATATCTGCGGCGTTACTTTCACTGTTTTAAAATCCATATAATTTTTAATAAAGAGATGTAGTTATATGTAGCACACTAAGTGCCCTTAACCACGGGTGACCCAAAACAGTTACCTCTCATGTATCTCAGAGAAAACATATGGGTGAAAATTGCTGATCTAAATAAGAAAAGAAAGAGTTATACCGTATAAATATGAGTATGAGTATGAAGGAAGGGCTGTTGATGGGCCTTAGTGCAATGAGAAGGGAGGTAAAATACTAGATTCATTCCCAGGTGTCAAGATTGGGTAGTGTGGTGGTACCTCAAGAAATAGCAGGAAGTTAAAATACAATTGTTCAACTTTGAGTGTGTCAAACTATACTCAAAGACATCTGAGAGGAGAAGTCCATCAAAGAGCTGGCTTTATCACCCTGGAGCTCAGAGATATGCCTGGATAAAGGAACATACATGAGCTAGCCAGTCATTGGCTAAGATGCAGGCAGAAATTAAATCAACCAGGGTAGGTATATGAAATGAAAAGAGAAAGGAACAAGAAAGGGAATGAGAAGAAAGCCATTCCCTCCTGTTATGATATAAGTATTTCAGCAAAAGCACTGGGCCAGAATAATAAATGCTTTAGATTCTCTAAGAGCTTTCTGGGACCCACTCTTGTGTTCCAGAATCCATATTTGACATCTATAAACGCAAACTTTCTCACAAAAATCTAAAGTACATATATGATCCTTCATACTCAGTTTTCATATTGATAAGATACTCCATGATACCACAATGTAGGACCATTCCAGTTATGGATGGTACCTTACAACACAGTCAATTTAGTAACTATAAGATGTCAAGTCTCCAAACTACCGTCAGCCACAATGATAGGCTGAAGGCTGGCAGTCCAATTGGTCATGTGGACAGCACCGTAACACACAGTGCATTTTCCATTTTGCGTATTCCAAGAGCACTCACTTTACTTTTAAGAAGCAATCAAGAGGCAAGATTTTGACTTCCAGCTAAAGCTGAATATGGTATGCCTTCTTGTATACACCTTATTCTCAAATACTCTACAGAATCAGTATTTCAAATATCTGCTTTCCATACTATTCACCCAGAATAAATTCCCATTTTCAAGCAAAGAGTTACAGTATTTCTAAGTTTTAGCCAGACTTTGTACGGCAAGAAGGCAATCATTTTACTGAGTACCTACTTTGTGTCAGGCATTGTACAGTACTCAGCATGTTATCGCAGTTCATTCCGAAACACCTCTATGAAATAAGGACCCGCCCTACTACAGATCAATAAACCAGGGTTCAGAGACATTAAATACATTTCCCAAAGTTTCCAAGCCACCACCTGGAAGATCTGGGATTTAAGTCCAGGCATATCTGGTTACAAAGACTGTGTTCTTTCCATCATTACACATGTAATTTCAAAACTATGCCAAGGAGGTGCCAGGAATGGCAGAGGCAGAGAATAGGGGCTGACTGTGAAGCTCCAGGTAAATCATTCCCACCATCAACAGGAAAACATTGCTGTAATCTATTTATATATGGGGTTGCAAGTACAATTACTGTTGGGGTAAGGGAGCTCTTTGTCTGAAAAAGAGACATATAAAAATCTGTGTGTTAAACTAACATGATATTGCTGCAACTATTTGCACTGCTGAGAAAAGAAGACAGCAAGCGCCGGGAGCAATGGTGTATGCCTGTCTGCAGTCCCAGCTACTCAGGAGACGGGATGAGCAAATGGCTTGAGCCCAGGAGTTTGAGGCCAGCTGGACATAGCAAGAACTGTCTGTTAAAAAAGAAACAGGCAAGGCACAGTGGCTGATGCCTATAATCCTAGTACTTTGGGAGGCCAAGACAGGTGGATCATGAGGTCAAGAGATCAAGACCATCCTGACTAACACAGTGGAACTCTGTCTCTACTTAAAATACAAAAATTTAGCTCAGTGTGGTGGCATGCACCTGTAGTTCCAGCTACTTGGGAGGTTGAGGCAGGAGAATGGTTTGAATCCAGGAGACAGAGGTTGCTGTGAGCCAAGATTGCACCACTGTACTCCAGCCTGGGCGACAGAGCAAGACTCCATCTCAAACAAACAAACAAACAAAGATAGCAATAGCAAGCAATACTAAAGCCATAAATATTTTAAAAATTGGTACTGTAATTAATTTCCCTTTAACCAAGACAACATTTAACACACATAAATTTGACTACCATTTTACTCTGACTGAGAAAGAGTTGAAAACCAAATAAGGAAAGAAGAGCTACATAAAATCAAAATATGAACAGATGCATATATTTAAAATATCCATCTTACTACATAATTCTGTATTCTGAATACAGGTATTAATGTAAAGAACAATTAGTGATCACTCTTCTTCAGTGAGATATTCTTGAGGTACAATTCTTCCATTTCTACAGGACAATTAATAAACAGTGGAAACAAAAAATGTGGTCATTTGTTTTTGTTGTAGTTTTTTTTTTTTTGAGATGGAGTTTCACTCTTGTTACCCAGGCTGGAGTGCAATGGTGCAATCTCGGCTCACCACAGCCTCTGCCTCCTGGGTTCAAGCAATTCTCCTGCCTCAGTCTCCCGAGTAGCTGGGACTACAGGTGTGCACCACCATGCCCAGCTAACTTTTTTTGTATTTTTAGTAGAGACAGGGTTTCACCCATTTTGACCAGGATGGTCTTGATCTCTTGACCTCATGATCCACTCGCCTCAGCCTCCCAAAGTGCTGCGATTATAGGCGTGAGCCACCGCGCCTGGCCTGGTTATTTGTAATAAGTGACTTACTTATCAGAAATAAATTTATGAGTCATTAATATGTGATATTAATATGCATTAGGTTGATACTTATTAATTTCATTTCATCTACAGGAATATCACAGACATACACCAAATACTTCCTCTTAAAAGAATGCTAACCCCTTCACCAAAGTTGTATGGTTAGTCATGAGCACCAATTCTAAAAGGGGACCGGTGGTGAATTTTATGTAAGGCAGATGCCACGCGATGGAGAAGATGCATAATAATCATCGATGTATGAGGCCCGGGTTGGAGGTAGCATAACCTGTGGTCCAGATATAATCATTTTATTTAGCTCACTGCCTATTTCTAGAAAAGGACTTGGTGCCATAGTTCTTTTTATGTTTTAATAGGATTCCTTTTTGAGAAATGAAGCGTATGAATATAGCTTACAAATTCAGTCCATGAATGGGAAGAGTCATGGTACATAACTCCCTCTGAATTCTCTTGCCTCTGTTCATTACCAGTGGGAGTTGTGTCAAGTGACTTAACCTGAGATTCACTTTTGTCAACTATATAAAAACGGATACATATTCTACTTAACATTGGATAGAATGTACACATTGATTTTTTTTCTCTTGAACAAAATACTCTAAAATGACAGCAGAAGGGTGTGTTTTTATTTTGTTTTGTTTTGTTTTAGTTATAAGTACAAAGACAGGAAGAGAACAGATGTAACAGGTGATACAGTTTGAACGTTTGTCCCCTCACATTGAAACATAGTCCCCAGCGCTGGAGGTGGGGCCTGGTGGGAGGTGGCTGGGTCTTGGGGGCAGAGCTCATGGATGGCTTTGTGCTGTCTTTGCAGTAGTGAGTGAGTTCTTGTGAGATCTGTTTAAAAGTGTGTGGCAGCTCTCCCTTCTCTCTCGCTCTGCTCTTGCTATGTGACGTGTCTTCTCCTTCTTTGCCTTCTGCTGTGATTTCCCCTGGAAGCTGAGCAGATGTTGGTCCCATGCTTTCTGTAAAGCCTACAGAACTGTGAGTCAATAAAACCTCTTTTCTTTATAAATTACTCAGCCGCAGTAATTCTTTACAGCAATGAAAAAATGGCCAAATACAGCAGGCAAGATATTTCAGAAAAGGTTTAGAAGGCAAAAGTAGATGGAGGCATATTAACTGAGCAGGGAAAGCTTCTACCTAAGTGACTGCAAAAAGTGACTCTGAACCTAAGGGGAACAAAACAATTCATCCCATAGGTAATGTGAAATGACTCAAGATTTGAAGACACTATGTACCACTTAAGGCAGTGTCAGACATGGGATTAAAGCTATGCGTTTGCTTGATAATCTTCAAATTGAGTAGTTGAACCCAAGGGCTCTTCCTTCACCCAAACAGTAAGATAATCCTCCCTACTTTCTACCACCAACACTCCCAAGAAAGAATAAAAACAAAAAGCCAAAAAACATTCTCTGAAGATATTAAGGCTTTTGGAGAAATTGAATTTGAGATCAAAGGAATATCCACAGAGAAATGTCTGGAACTTTGATAATCAGTCTGGAGCTCTAGATGGTAAAGACACAGGAGCCAAAAGATGACATCAAAAGATTGGAAGCTGTTACCTCAGAGGACTGAGGCTGAGGAGAACTGCAAACCTTGAGAAACATCTTCACGGAAAACTATTTAGCCAAAAGAAATCAATGAAGGAAACTGAAGGAAGTAGCCAGAGGTAGGAGTGGGACCAAGAAAGGACAGTATCAAAGAAGCAAAAGATAAACTAAAGAAAATTTCTGAAAAGGAGAGACAGGCTTGAAAAAAAAACTGTTTCGACTGGTTAAACAGAATGAGAACTATGGAAAGATTCTGAATGTGGTCAGCAAAAGGTCACTGGTGAACATGAATGTAACTGGTTTCATGGAATAGCTTTCATCCAATCAGTGACTACGTACTGAGCATCCATGACACATGTGCCAGACACAGTACAAGGCTTCCAATGTCACAGGGACTGGAAGAGACACAGGAGTCAGAGCAGAAATCCCTAAGAACTGAACAATGCTTAAGACAGACTGCACGAGGAATTTAGAGGTAAAAGGTAGGAGTAAAGCAGAATAACAGACTAAAAGAAAAGGAAGCCAGACACAGAAAGAAAACAAAACATTGTTTTAAGTTTCATTATTTAAAGAGAAACACAGAGACCTGATGCAAACCAGAAGAAGCCAGTGAAGATGGAGGGATAGCAGCAGTCAAGGCAAGGCCGAGGGAAGGCAGTAAGGACGCCAACACCACCGCACACAGAATGGTCGAGTAGGGGCCTGGGAACTTAGCCCTGCAAGAGAATGGGATAAATATTCATCTGACACAGGTAGAAGACAGCAGGGCATAGCACTAAGTAGACATGAATGAAGCAAGAGTAAGCTTACAAGACAATGGTAGAATGAGGACTCAATTTCTGGAAGCATCTCCAGTTAGATATAAAAACCTTATTAACACAAAATACATATTCCAGTAGAAGAATAGATGTAAAGGTCAGAAGTAGCCACTAATGTTAGCAAAACAGCAAAATTTGTGTAGCCTGTAAGTGGTATTTTACGTATCAAAAATTTTATGATGTACGACGTTACTATAAAATGATGTTAAAAATACAATTAATTGTATAAAATTAATTAAAATTGTATAAAAATACAATTAATATTAAAAATACAATTAATTTTTGTAGCTCAAACTTGTCTTGCAACCAACAGTCTTTGACATCATCACTTGGTATCTCAAGGTCAAATACAAAAAGAACACTATATAAGGTTATATTTACATAATTCCTCTATGGTTCAGACATAAGTGAGAAATGCTGGACATTTTTTCTCTTATCACAGAAAGCATTATACAATTCAGGTTAACAAGATAAAAGCATGGCAAAAAAATGCCAAATTGTATTGAAGTGCTGTTTCAGAAAACCTCATTAGAAAGAAAACAAATGGTGTGACTTCTGCCCCTTGCTAAATGAAAAATTTTCAGTTGAGACTGTTCAAACAGCAAGATAATAAATGCCGTTGCTAACTTTTTTTTTAAAGGCATGGCATTTAAAAAATCGTTGACGTTACCAAAATACATATTTGTTAGGGTGTCTGGTAGCAGCAGTCCCTAAACAACTGGGTCTGTGTGGCTAGACTGAAGAAATGCTACCAGTAGCTTCCAGAAGGTTTTTAAAAAAAGTTACATGAGCTGGGCACGGTGGCTCACACCTGTAATCCCAGCACTTTCAGAGGCCGAGGCTGGCTGACCACGAGGTCAGGAGATTGAGACCATTCTCACTAACACGGTGAAACCCCGTCACTAGTAAAAATACAAAAAATTAGCCAGACGTGGTGGCACATGCCTGCAATCCCAGATATTTGGGAGGCTGAGGCAGGAGAATTGCTTGAACTCAGGAGGGGGAGGTTGCAGGGAGCCGAGATCACACCACTGCACTCCAGCCTGAAAGACAGAGCGAGATTCCATCACGAAAAAAAAAAAGTTACGTGAGCTAAAATACACAGGATACCCCAGAAACAAAATGCCATGGTACCCTTTCTTTTACGGGTAACTGAGTTTCCATATATAAGTAACTTTATAGGCCTCAATTCACAAGAGAAACGGTCTTATGACTGCATGCTATCTTAGGGGCTGAGATGCCAAAATGAAATTCTCTTCAGCATACAAAATAAGGTAAGAATTGACAGAAAAGCTTGTTAGCATAGCATCCTAGCTATTACATTTTCCAAATATATTACTGAATTCACAAAGATGCAACTTTCAGGGCCTCTGTAGGTGGAAAACAGCACTACTGGAAATAAGAGGCTGAATTTATCCAAGTTTGAAAACTGAAGATTTCTTCTGGTGAAAGTATGTCAAAATAAACCAGCAGGTATAGGCTGAATGGGGAAAGAAGCAGAGACCAAGAGAAGAAAAGGGAGCAAGGCACCCAGGAAGGTCTGGTAAAGATCAAGATGAGTACAGAGGCGATGAGGGAATAAGAGACGGAATGACAAAACCGGTAACCACAGAATCCTGGCAGCTGGAGATCTCAGAAGTAACAGCCTTCCTGTGAAACAGCACAAGGGCGAGTTTCATTTATGCCTTAGAAGTAAGAGTCTTGAGTAGGGCAACTCAAGGCATGCAAAAACTGAAAAAGCAGCAGCAGCTGTAAAGCCCACGCAACAGTAAACCAGCAGGCTGGCTAACAACTGATTGCAGAAGGGAAGCAAGTAAGACATTTTATAAAACCACCAAGAGGAGGATTTAGTAGCCAGATTCACAAAGGAGTGAAGAAAGGTAAGCAAGGTGATCTTCATTTTTTCGTTTCAATAAATATTTATGTTTTATTATAATAAAGAAGGCAGAAATAAAAAATTAAAACAACTTTGTCTTTATAATGTGTAACGAACTTAGGCATTATATAGTTTTTTAGAATATTAAAAAGTGCCCCATATCACTAATGAAGAATTGACATGACTTCTTGGTCTTTGCAATGACTACACTAATTTATTCTGAAATCCCCAGAAAGATCAAATTTTCTCCTTGACTGTCCCAAATCAAGTGAAAAGAAAGCAACTGGGACCAAAAGCCATGACTGTGGGGTAGATACCTAGAAACTGGAAACATCAAATTTCTAGAAAACCACTTATGAATAAAAGAGAGATCGCAAGGTTTAGGGATTTTCGAGGATTTTCAACTACTCGTGGAGAATTGCCTATGCAGGTGTGTAGCTTAGCTACTTTTTGCGCTTGTCCTCTTAGAGAAGTCAAGAATGACATGCAAGCTAACCAAACACATCTAACACAGAGCAATGACATGTAGAAACAGATGATTAACTTCTACCCTCCAAAAGCACTATTACTTTACAGCATTTCAGAAAACTCATAAATACCAGAACTTCGTAGGAAAAACAGACATGGAGGTCATGAGATCTGATTTACAGATTAGAAAACAAAGACACAAAGAAATGAAATGCCTCAGCTGCAGATCGCACAGCTGGGCTCGTGACAAAGCCAAGAAGACCTTTCTGCACACTCCCTTCCCAGAGCTTTCCCCACCCGTCCAGACTCACTTCCCACCTCCTGATGCAAGTGCTCGACAGAACTGCTCTGGATTTCCACAAAAATTTATTACACAGTGTTTCTTTTGAAATGTAAAATAAGATGACAGAATCTAAAAGAATTCACAGTAATTTAAGGTATTTGCTTGATATAAAATAATATTAATTTAAAACTATACCTTTACTGCGTCTGATGAAAGTACATTTTCCTTTTTCTGACTTGTGCTCATGGGTTCATTTTCAACACTGAAAAATAAAAACCACAGTTTCTTTTGAAATTAAAAGAAAATTACTAAACTAAAAGTTTTCTGTATTTAAACCCAAACTGAAAGGTCCTTTATCTTCAATTCCCAAAGACTGATACACCATGTTTTATACCAAGGATAAGCTGATTTGAATCTCTAAACTCAAAAAAAAGCATTTAAAAATTTTCATCTAGGCTTCAGATATTCGTGTGAACTCACTGTGCCTCTTATTTTCTTCTATAGATAATCAACATCACAGTAATGATATATCTGAACAAAAGAGCACCTGTGTATTACTTTCGTAACACTGACAAGTGCTAGTGCTCTAAGATATTATTTACGTGAAGGTTCCCCACAGTCAGATCTTTTTTTAATGCCTATGCTGGGTGTTATTTGGAACAGAATGCATTTCTCTTCAGCAAATCACTATAAACGTATTATATTTTTTGCAAAGATGGGGGTCTCAACTATGTTGCCCAGGCTGAACTCTTGGCCTTAAGTGATCCTCCTACCTCAGCCTTCCAAAGTGCTGGGATTACAGGCATGAGTCACTGGTACCCAGCTTCCAGATCTAAATATTTACATCTCTGTTTATACATTATCATGTTTTTATACTTTCATAATCCTAGACAAATTAAGTAGCTTCACTCTAAAGATTATTGCCAAGGACTGTGTTTAGCCTTAAGGATATAAAAATGAGCGGGTCAGGGGTTTTGCAAAACTCAGACTAGTTGGAGAGACTAATACATAAACCTTAACAATAGTTTCATTAGAGTTATAAATGCTAAATGAACAAAATGTTATAGAGCAAAAAAGAAATAAGGAACAACCAATTCTGCCTGTCCAGTAAAGTACCTTCGGAGGAGGTGCAAAAGCATGCGGTCATAGACAATCAGGCATTTTCCGGACACTAAGTTGTATTTGTTTGCTTGTAATACAAATCTGGAGCACAGAGCTTGCAAAAGATAGAGGTAATCCTCCAAGAGATGAGACTGAGACCAAGAGTTTGTGGATAACAGACTATGAAGACCTGGCCTGACCCGTTACAAAATTTGATCTTTGTCCTATATGCAGTGAGAAGCTTCAGCAAGGGGACAAGAGTAAGCAGGAGGAGGACTGCTAGTGTGTCAGATGTGGAACAGTGGTCACTGGTGGTGAGGGCCCAGGGAAGAGGAAATATCAATAGCTCAGATCAAATAAAGGCCGTCCCAAAGCAGATCGGATGGAACGAGAAGTCACAATTTATGCCATTTAGATTTTTCTATCCATAAAAGTCTATGTTATTATACACAGTATCTGAGAAAAAATGGTCATGGTCAAAAGATAGAAATAAAAAATAAATCATGAACACCTGGAAAATACAATGGATTAAAATGTCATTCAGTCTAAGACTTTATGCAGAAACACATGGACCAAAGAGATAGAGCCAGACAGACCCTTAAAGCTTCTAAACGTCAACAGCAAAAGTATATGTAAAATAAATAAATAAATAAAGCTGTGTGTTAAACACATAAAAAATTCTATAGAAAACATCAGGAACAAAACAATAGAAAACATTGTATAATACAGAATTGTAACCTGTACATGTGTATAAAATAAGAATGTCTTATAGTTGCTACTTTAAAAGTAAGTTCTTACCTCTTTTTTCTATTTTACGAGTCTTTATCTTTTGCCAAAAGGTTGCTTACAATTCAGTTTTTTTTAAAGTAAATGTAAATTAATGTTGGTCTATTTAAGCTCCAATTAACCAAAAAACCCTGGCAAATTCATGTTAAAAAGATTTGGGGTACAAATAACAATAATGCTGACCTTGGCAGGGTGTTGGGGCTCATGTCTGTAATCCCAGCACTTTGGGGAACCAAGGTGGGTGGATCACCTTAGGTTGGGAGTTCGAGACTAACCTGACCAACACAGAGAAACCCCATCAATACCGAAAATACACAAGTAGTCAGGTATGGTGGTGCATGCCTGTAATCCCAGCTACTTGGGAGGCTGAGGCAGGAGAATCACTTGAACCCAGGAGTTTAAGGTTGCAGTGAGCCGAGATCACACCATTGTACTATAGCCTAGGTAACAAGAGCAAAGCTCCATCTCAGAAAAATAATAATAATAATAATACTGACCTTGACAAGTGAATTCTCTAACTACAATTTATTTTGAATGATCTACCTAAAAACTATCTAAACATACAACATCTAATTTTAGTCTCCTAGTTCATGCTTCAAGATTCCTGAAATTCTGCTTCATTTAGTATGTTTACAGGGTTTTCAATCAGCATACTAAGGCTGTAAATGAAACTGGTAAAAGTTTCTTTCCTAATACAAAAGCTCTCCAGAAAATGCAGTTGTGACTTCATGAGATTATGGCAGAACTCAGTTTTTTCAAGTTGCTGTAATTACTTCCAAATACAAACTACAAACACACACACAAATTCCAGAAAAACACAGCAATAACAGCATTAAGTATTGAGAAAACAATGGAAGAATTTAAGTTAAAATCACCAAAAGATATATTACTTGACATTTCTTAAAACTAACTTATTTCCTTTAAGTTACATGATTCTTACTGCTAAACTGAAAATTTTTAAATGTGTTGAGTTTTAAAGCAAACAACATATTTTAAAATTTTGGTTGACTGATAAAAAATCAGTGCTCTTATTAAAATTTCAACACTTTTTGGGGCCGGGCGCGGTGGCTCAAGCCTGTAATCCCAGTACTTTGGGAGGCCGAAGCGGGTGGATCACGAGGTCAAGAGATCGAGACCATCCTGGTCAACATGGTGAGACCCCGTCTCTACTAAAAATACAAAAAATTGGCTGGGCCTGGTGGCGTGTGCCTGTAATCCCAGCTACTCAGGAGGCTGAGGCAGGAGAATTGCCTGAACCCAGGAGGCGGAGGTTGCAGTGAGCCGAAATCGCGCCATTGCACTCCAGCCTGGGTAACAAGAGCGAAACTCCGTCTCAAAAAAAAAAATTTTTTTTTCAACACTTTTCTACATGAAGTATTCTTAGCATAGATAATTTTATTCATGCTCTAGCTGCAGATACATCTGGTACCTAGAACCACTTGACATTACTAGAATATACCAAAGTTTATAGTCCTGCAAATCACTTTATTCTGCCACCTACAGCATCCTTCCCCACCCTAATCAACTCTAAATCCTTAGCAGATAATCTATATCAACCAATAATCTCTATCTATATCTAATCATCTATAATCTATATCCACCAACAGCAAATAATCTATAACCAGGCCAGAAGCAGTGTGACCTGTAATCCCAATACTTTGGGAGGCTAAGGCAGGCAGATGGCTTAAGATTAGGATTTTGAGACTAGCCTGGGCAACATGGCAACCTTGTCTCCATTAAAAAAAAAAAATAGCTGGTGTGCATCTGTAGTCCCAGCTCTTCAGGAGGCCCCTGTACTCTATCTGGGTGAAAGAGTGAGACCCTGTTTCAAAATAAATAAATAAAAATCTATAACCATATATCCATTTGTGCCTGCTTACCTTCAACAGAAAACACTACTACATTGGGAACAATGTAATAATACACATTAGACTTTTTTCCTTAAGGAGGTAGTACATGAGTCTACTGAAAGAATATGCCAGCCACTCCTATCCTCCAACATACTTCTCTAAAACCATTAAATGGGGAATAGGGCTGGTGGGAGAAAATTACTCAACAAGAACAAGGTCATTTTCAGTTGATTTAAAAATAAAACAAAACACAACAAAATGAGAACACAGTAGCTAAATATACTCAAAAAACAGTAAATCCTTAGATGTCTGCTTAGTACAAATATAAAATAAAAAGATCAAAAAACTTGGGGTGATATTTTCAGTCTCTTAAAAAATAAAAACAAAGGAAAGAGAAACATGTTCAACTCAAATTTCATAAAAAACTACAATCCATTTCCTATTGTTTGCTCACAATTTAACCCCCTTTGGGACCCAGGGTATTTCAATTAGGAATATTTCTAGAAAGCACACATTTTACTCATGGCAGGGGTGAAGAACAGAATTCAAAATCACAGGTAGGCACAAATAAAACCACTCTGCATTTCTAAATAGCCTCATCTTAGCTAACAGAACATTAAGAATTAATGTTAATTAATTAATTTTTCAAAATAGCTCAAATATGAAGGTCAATGGAACACAAAAATTCCTCATTTTTCAAGTAACTTTATTTGGACCATGGCTGAAAATGAATCCAACACACAGCCATTTAGTTTTTATGTAACTTTCTGCCAGACATAAAATATTTTTCATTGGCAGTGAAAAAAAGGGTGACTTTAACCTTCTGAAGTTCAAATAATTTACATAAAGGAGAGCTCCTAACCTGTTACTTAGGATTTATTCTTTTCTTAAAATTAAATTTTGACAAGATTCCCACTGCAGATAAGCAGCGGAAAACTGAGCCCAAGAACTCACTTGCCAACTCAACAAATGAGTAGTACACACATGTATGTGTCAGGCACTGTTCTCGAGGCTGGGGGTCACATGATGCACAAACCAGACAAGGTCCTTGCCCTCACTCTTTCAGAACTCATGTCTATATGCATCAGAATCACCTGCGGCAACTGTTTCTGAAAACGATTTCTGGGCCTGTCAAGGAATCCAACCGGAATGGGGCCCAGGAATCTACATTTTGAGCTACAAATTACCCTTTACCCCAAGTTGTTCTAATGCAGGTGGCCCTCTGACCCCATTCTTGATAAACAATGGTGTGAGAGCCTCTCTATCTTGAGCTGACATCAACAAATGATAGCTGTAGAGGGAAGAGAAAAATCTGGCAAGGAGGATCTCCACTTATTATTTAAATAGGTTAAGTGTTGCTACTTAAAGATTAGGTAGCAGTTATTTAGAAAACACTAACCATTTTCCAACACTGCTGTTCATCAAACAGCAGTCCTAATGAGCACACACGGCACTGAAAGTATAGAGTGGGACCTGGAAGGAAAAAAATCTCTCAGTCCATACTGCAGAACTAGAGCACAAGGGCAGCTTCCGGGCATCTCCCAGAGCACAGCTCTCCTCTTCTCCTGTAATGTCCTGTTGGGCACCTCCTCCTCCTATGCCTTTTTCTCATACATAACTGTGACTGCATCAGGAAAAGCTGGAAATGGTAAAGACCTGAATACAGCTTCCATAACCGTCTTCTGGAGGCTTGCCTACCTCTCTATGAATGCCAGGGTCTACGGATTCTTGCCATTTCAAGAGAAGAAGCAATCTTTGATGCTCATGCCATCACTAGCAGTAATTCAGAGCACCCCCCAATACAAGATCACTTAACATAAAGTAGTCCCCAATTTGGGAATGCCGTTACATCTAAACAGCACACCCCAGCCCTCTGTCCACAGGGACACGTCTCCACTTCCAGGGCCACTTTACCTTCTCTCCTGTTTCCAACCCCGCTCAAAACTGATGCTGCCTGAAGTTATCCTCCCACTTGAGATTTTCACTTCTATTACATGAGGTGTTATCTACAGTAGAAGAATCAGCAATACTGTTGAGAACAGGGAAAAATCTCCCCATCATTTTATCTTCCCTCACTATTGTAAAACTTTACTAGAAGAATCAGCAATACTGTTGAGAACGGAAAAATCTCCCCATCATTTTATCTTCCCTCACTAGTGTAAAACTTTACTGGTTCCAGAAGCCTGGTCCACTCTGCAGCACCTTCCCTTCTACCTCAGCTTCATTAGGCCTTTTCTTCCTGGCATGTTCTTCCCCACACAGAGTCCACCTGACCCACTCCTGTGATGAAGTCCTGAAAGTAGCCACAATCTAGCCTCCCCTTGAAATGTGATCAAGTAATACCCTAGTCTTTCAGGTGAGACTTTCCCTTGGACTAAATGAAAAATAATGCATAACAGGACAGGATCTTTACCTATTCACTCATTCTCCCACTGTCATAAGTAGTAAAATGCTTTGCAACAACTCAGAACGGACTTCCGTTTCAGACGCAGCATCTGGAGGACGAAATGCACTTCAGTCAAAATGAACATTTTTGGATCTGATTTTACAGCCATGCAAATTAAAAAGGTTCAGACCAGCTCTTATTAGACCTCTGCCAGATCTAAAATCCCACCTTGCTATGATCTACAACAGACGGAAAGGTGGGAAAAGAAACAGGCAGACTAACCTTGAGGCTTTTCTGGTAAAAGATGAGAAAGACTATGGCCAAGAAATCAACTTAGATTAAAACTAGTATGCGGGCATTATACCCAAGACGTAAAAACGTCTACTGCCCCTTATTTCAAAACTACTAAGGCTCCTTCTGGGCCTGTCCTCTATTCCCGTAGACTCCACCTCTCAGTGCTCATATAGGTGCTTAAATATGGCAAGGACTTCATCCCCACACCTTCCCAAAGGACCTGCTCTAGCCATGGGATCTACATTACCTTGGGATATTTTTCTTAGAAACATAGCCTCACATGACAAGTTCTATAACTTTCTTCAATCAACGCTGTACTGCAGGTACATCACAGATTAAACTGACTTTTGGGCACTGGCCTGGAGCCCCATCCAGCAGGTCCAGTGCTATGGGGGAAAAGACAGAGTTCCACACCAACGATCTGCAAACCACCATCTGGAAAACTGTCCATTCACAAATGGTGTCTGCCAGCGGTAGAGTGGTACTCATACTTTTTAAATGGCTATTAACAGAATACAAAACAGGTGGTTATGGCACTATTTCTGGGTTTCAAATTAAAAGGTAACTAAAAGCTGCAATTTTAAGGCACTCAAACAGCATGTATTTTAGCCCAAACATCTGGCAGTTGAATGATTTCAAAATGCTAGAGAAAAATCAGGAGGAAAGAGGAAAGGTAGGAATGGTTATGAGGCTCTGTTGTTCCACAACTCCTTTTCTCCATAATGGCAGCCCTCTCCTACAATCTGTGTATCTACCTTGAGGCTGCTTTATTTCCTGTCCCCCAACTCATGCCCCCAAAATAAGACCCATAATTACAGTTAAATCACAGGCTGCAGAGTGAGAATCTCAGTGCCTCTCAGTGCCTGAGCTGTCTACCACACGTGTGTTGTGAGTGACTGCCCCATTCTTTCCAAGTTCTCCATCCACCTCATAACCTTCAGATTCCTGAATGTTTAACTCACCCCGCAAGATTCAATATCCTGAATCTTTTGCTGCGATGTGAACTCACAATAGTATTTTCGCTGCTTTCTAAAACGGAACACTCATTCCTGTATGATTCAACAAAGTGTCGTGAGGACAGGGCACTGGAGACACAAGACTGTGCTCTCCCAGAGCTCCCCAGAATCTAACCTTGTCTGACCTCCCCTCCAACTCAAATCCTTCTTCCTCTGTAAATTCTTCCAGACACAGATAAACAGATAATATATGTGTGAATATAAAAACACATTTACACACACATATAAATATATGCCCAAGTGATACTTTCCAAAAGTAAACTCATCATTTCAACTCCTTACTATGGACTAACAACTGCTACCTCACCTGGACACTGGCTCTCTTCCCCGTGTCACTAACACCCACTCCTCCTCTAATTCTGTCTGTCCCAACTGGCATCTGTGCCACGTGATCATGCCCCAGGACCGTCTTTTTTTTTTTTTTTTTTTTTTTGAGACAGATTCTTGCTCTGTTGCCAGGCACCAGGCTGGAGTGCAGTGGCACAATCTCGGCTCACTGCAACCTCCACCTCCCGGGTTCAAGCAATTCTCCTGCCTCAGCCTCCCAAGTAGCTGGGATTACAGGTGCATGCCACCACGCCCAGCTAATTTTTGTATATTTAGTAGAGATGGGGTTTCACCATGTTGTCCAGGATGGTCTCAATCTCTTGACCTGCTGATCTGCCCGCCTTGGCCTCCCAAACTGCTGGGATTACAGGCTTGAGCAACCGCGCCCGGCCGCCCCAGGACCTTCTAACTGAATGTTCCCTCTGCCCAGAAAGTTATTTCCTCAGACTTGTTCATGCCCCACTCCCAGATTTCATCTGGGTCTTTGCTCAAATGCTACACAACAGAGACACCTTTCGTGACCACCGCACCTGCACCTTATCCTGGACTTACCACTTCCATTATGTCCCATTCCCTCCACATTTTATTTTTACTTCAAAGCACATTATATATTAATGTATATAATTTATTTTCTGCCCTCCCCATTAGAATACAACCTAGGTAAGTAGAGACACATTTAGATAAGCAAACAAGATCTGAAAAGTGATGACACAACTAAGTTTTCCTAATCATTACCTTTAAATTTTTTTTAAAGTAAATTCACTTTATCAAAGTCTTTACAAAGCTTCCAGTATGGTTTCATAGCACCAACAGCCCTTCTTGTTCAAATTGCATTATTTTACACGACAAGTCTCAGTACCAGGTTAACTTCCATAACCAAGTTTGAGAGTAACCACGCTCACTCTTGGGGAGCACACGCCAGTGGAAACAGAGGGTAGATGTGGTACCAGAGCTCACCAGAGTTTGTTGCCATTGTCACTGTGACTTACAGAGAGGATGGGGTGAATCTGTTCAACCCAGAAAATGGGTAAGGAAGCTTGATTAAGCGGCCTCTTCTGCAGTAAATCATTTTTGCACATGCTCTGCTTGATCAGCTGAGGGACAGCCACATGGACATGTCCAGTTTTATATTTAAGAGGAGTGTCTGGGCTGGAGACATTAACTTGGGAGTCTTCTGCATATAAGAGATGATTGAATTTTAAATTATTTTTTATTATTTTAAATTATTTTTATAACATATATGTATTATTGTCGGAAATGTTAAAGCACTGTTAAGTGGAAAAAATTCAAGTTCCAAACTCTTAAAGAACTTTCATTTTTTATAAAAATATTTAGACATTAAGATATATATTTAAACACACCCATAGGAAATCATTTGAAAAAATGGTATATGTCTCTGGGTGGGTAGGGTTATGGGTGTGCTTTTGCTTTTTGATTCTCTTATAATTTTATACCTGTTTTGTAAAAGCAAATATTGCTATCAAAAAGACAAAAAATACAAAGTAGCATAACTGATTAAAAAGAAAGCAAAAACAAGTCAGTCCACAAAAGGCAAACAACAAAATAAGAATACTGCAAATATTATCTAATGTTACTTCCTTTGTAACATAATATATGCAACGTTGCCAAATACTATTTTCATTTGCCTACTTAGAATAACGAAACACCATCATTATAATTCACATTTTCAGCTTTTACTGATAAAAAACACAATGCCATCCTTCCAACCCATGTATGCTCCTTTGTGCCTTGACAAGCAAAACAATAAAAGAGAGCTTACATCTCACCTAATCTATCCCCACTTATTAAAACATCAAATTCAAAATATTTCATTCTCTGTCATAGAAGCATTGTAGTTACAAGAAACTTAGGATCTGCCACAGAGGTAGAAACCACTTTTTGTATAAATTTTAATAAGAAAGGTAAAAATTTCTAACATATCTTCTAAAAATTACGTGAAACAAATATTGGTGAGATCACCCAAATGCCATTTTCATGTCACTTCTCACATTGCCATTTGTGCTGTTAGCCATAAAGAACATATAAAATATTTTTCCTTAACTGTTTTCTATACATTTACTGGAGTCCATCTTAGAATTCTGCCTATTACAATGGATTATATTTTTGTTCCAACATGTTACTTGAAATCAGCCCTTAAAAGCATATCTGATTTTAAAAGTATGCAAGTGCTGCAGTTTGGATGTTAGTCCCATCCAAAGCTCATGCTGAGATTCAACCCCCAGTGTTGGACGTAGGGCCCAATGGGAGGTGTTTGGGTCATTAGGGTGAATCCCTCAGGAATAGATTAATGCCCTCCTTTGGGTGGTGGTGAGTGCCTTTCACTCTATTAGTTCCAGGAAAACTGGTGGTTAAAAAGAACCTGGCACCTCTGACCCCTTGTTTCCTTTTTTCCCAAGTGATCCTGTACCTTCCACCATGAGTGGAAACAGCCTGACACCCTCATCAGATGCAGATGCCCAATCTTAACATTCCAGCCATCAGAATCAGGAGCCAAATAAATCCCTTTTCTTTATAAACTACTCAGCCTCAGGTATTCCTTGATAGCACACAAAACAGACTAGGACATCAAAAAAACCTCTGTTTTATAATCTTTTAGCATTTTTTAAAATTATACTTAAGTTTTGGGATGTATGTACAGAACGTGCAGGTTTGTTACATGGGTATACACGTGCCATGGTGGTTTCCTGCACCCATCCCCCCGTCATCTATATTAGGTATTTCTCCTAATGCTATCCCTCCCCTAGTCCCCCACCCTCCGACAGGACCCGGAATATGATGCTCCCTTCCCTGTGTCCATGTGTTCTCAGTGTTCAACTCCCACTTAGGAGTGAGAACATGCGGTGTTTTGTTTTCTGTTCCTGTGTTTGATGAGAATGATGGCTTCCAGCTTCATCCACGTCCCTGCAAAGGACGTGAACTCATCCTTTCTATGGCTGCATAGTATTCTATGATGTATATGTGCCAGGTTTTCTTTATCCAGTCTATCACTGATGGGCATCTGAGTTGGTTCCAAGTCTTTGCTATGGTGAATAGTGCTCCAAAAAACATATGTGTACATGTGTCTTTATAGAATAATTTATAATCTTTTGGGTATACATCCAGTAATGGGATTGCTGGGTCACATGATATTTCTGGTTCTAGATTCGTGAGGAATCGCCATACTGTCTTCCACAATGGTTGAACTAATTTACACTCCCACCGACAGTATAAAAGTGTTCCTATTTTTCCACATCCTCTCCAGCATCTGTTGTTTCCTGACTTTTTTATGATCGCCATACTAACTGGCGTGAGATGGTGTCTCATTGTGGTTTTGATCTGCATTTCTCTAATGACCAGTGATGAGTTTTTTTTTCATAAATTTGTTGGCCACATAAATGTCTTCTTTTGAAATGTGTTTGTTCATATCCTTTGCCCACTTTTTGATGGGATTGTTTTTTTCTTGTAAATTTGATTAAGTTTTCTGTAGATTCTGGATATTAGCCCTTTGTCAGATGGAGAGATTGCAAAAATTTTCTCCCATTCTGTAGCTTGCCTGTTCACTCTGACGATAGTTTCTTTTGTTGTGTGGAAGCTCTTTAATTAGATCCCATTTGTCAATTTTGGCTTTTGTTGCCACTGCTTTTGGTGTTTTAGTCATGAAGTTCTTTCCCATACCTATGTCTTGAATTGGTATTGCCTAGGTTTTCTTCTAGGGTTTTTATGGTTTTAGATCTATAAGTCTTTAATCTGTCTTGAGTTAATTTTTGTATAAGGTATGAGGAAGGGGTCCAGTCTCAGTTTTCTGCATATGGCTAGCCAGTTTTTCCAATACCATTTATTAAAGAGGGAATCCTTTCCCCATTGCTTGTTTTTGTCAGGTACGTCAAAGATCAGATGGCTGGAGATGTATGGCAGTATTTCTGAGGCCTCTGGTTCTGTTCTATTAGTCTCTATATATGTGTTTTGGTACCAGTACCATGCTGTTTTGGTTGCTGTAGTCTTGTAGTATAGTTTGAAGTCAGGTAGCATGATGCCTCTAGCTTTGTTCTTTTGGCTTAGGACTGTCTTGGCTATACGGGCTCTTTTTTGGTTCCATACGAAATTTAAAGTAGTTTTTCCTAATTCCGTGAAGAAAGTCAATGTTTCCTTGATGGGAATGGCATTGAATCTATAAATTACTTTGGGCAGTATGGCCATTTTCATGATATTGATTCTTCCTATCCATGAGCAAGCAAATATTTCCTCATAGCCATCATTGAGAGGTTAGGTTATGGAGTTCAATTTATATTCAAATAATGAAAAAGCTTGCAACAATGATAACTGTAAAGATTTTCTAGTAATTTCTAGCAAAACAGTATAGGTGAACACATGTTTAACTCTGTCCCATGGAAATGACAGTAAAACAATTAATAAAAGGAAATAAGCCACCAGGTTAAAAAAAAAAAGGAAAAACAGGATTCAGGACAAATGAGATTTTTGAAGGAGAGAAACAGGCAGAAAAATAATTTAGAATAAATAAAACCTTTATCATTTCTTTGTGTTGGGAACATTTCAACTCTCTTGTAGCTATTTTGCAATATACTATTGTTAAGGCTAATCCCCCTACTGTGCTAACAGTGAAGTGCTAAACTGAACCTAAAAATCCTGATTTGACCATTACACATTGTATGAATGTAACAGAATATCACATATACTCACATTTCATAAATATGTACAATAATTATGTATCAATAATCTTTTCACAAAAAAGAATAGACAAAAACTCAGGAACCCATATCCCAAAATATGGCACTTAGACATGCTGAACT
This sequence comes from Leontopithecus rosalia, assembly GCA_028533165.1. Lineage (NCBI taxonomy): Eukaryota > Metazoa > Chordata > Mammalia > Primates > Cebidae > Leontopithecus > Leontopithecus rosalia. The sequence continues at coordinate 279,847 of CM052665.1, forward strand.
GAGCAGCCTCAAGGTCTCTCTGAACTCCACCCCTGTCTTTTGTCTTTGATCTTCTGTCTCTCCCAAAGCACAGAATGAAGTTCTGTTTTCTGAAGTTCTCTTGTCTGCTAAAGTTTGGACCCATCAAAGAAGAAAACAATTACCTCTAGTCCCTTACCTGAGTTTTCTTTAATTGAACTCATGTTACAGAAGAAAGACCGAATTCTATCATAACAACTGGACAGATTTCTGTCACAAACCACTGTCTGCTCTGTGAGTCCAAGAGACTTTGTCCCAGTCCTCTGTTATGTTCTGCAAGCCCATTGAGTTCCCATAAAAATCATTTACTATTCCCCTAAAATCGTCCACTTTCCTCTCTCCTAAGACGTAGGGTATATAAAGCATCTGTACTCTACTGGAATACTTGGGAATCACTCTGTGATTTTTTCCCTGTCATGTTAATAAATTTCTATGTGATTTCTCCTGTTAATCTGCTTTTCATTAGTGAACTATCAAAAGGCAAAGCGGAGGATTTTTCCCTTGCATCTACATATGCATGTAACAAAATATCACATTATGCTATTAATATGTAAATTATTATAATCAATAAAGTTTTTAAAAATGGATAAAACTGCCATGCACAGCATTCAGAGGAAGAAACTATCATTTCAATTTATCCCAACACAACTCCAGAAAAATCTCAAAGACTGCGAGGCCCAAGGAAGAAGATGAGGCATATGGTTGGAAATGAAGACTAGCTGAAATTCTGATAGCCCCTACCGGAACTCTAATCCCCAAATTATAACATTTGGCTGGAGCCTAGAAATGTTTAAAAAGAGAAGCCTCCAGACTCTGGAATACCAGGAATAATAGTATAGAAAGCACAGACCACATATAGGGAGTTTGAATCAAACTCTCCATTCTAAATAGTAAGATGTAAGCCTCTCAAGTGAACGAGCCAGCCAACTCTCCAGCAAAATGAATTTAAAAGGCACTGTGCAAGGTTCATTACTGTGCACTTGTAGAGTCTACATTGAAAAGAGATTTCAAAATTCTCAAAATTCACAAAGAAAAAACAAATCACAAAAATAGGTCCAGAAATCAGACTAGCCTCAGATTTCTCAACAACCTAGAATTTAAAAAAAGACTAATACAGAAATGTCTTCAAAAATCTAAATGCAAGTAATTTTCACTCTATAAATTTATACACGAACAAGCATTTACTACAGTAGAAAGGTATTTTCAGAAGGGAAAGACTAAAAAAATTTTATCTAACATGCACCCTTTCTTGTTGGATATATGCCAATAAAAGGGGTAGTTAACCAAGAAAGAGGAATACATGAGGTCAAAAAATAGGTGCTCTCACATAGGGCTGAGTAGCAAAGATCAATGCATTAACCTTGGATACTATTATTAGGCGATACAAATTGCAGGAAGACACAGAGACTAAGAGAAAGGTCTTGGAAGGCATAGAGGTAAACTGGTAGATGTGATTTAATGATGTAGAAAAAAGCACTGAAAGTGGTTTTATAAATGTGTTTGTGCATCCTAGAAGTAGCAGCAATAAGAAAATGAAAAACAAGGTCATTTACTCCAAGAAAAACAAAAGATCACACAAAGAGAGTAACCATAGTACAGCATTTGACTTAGCAGAAAACAACAGGTACATATTCGTAAAAATCTACCGGCTGATTTAATCTTCCAATTATAATGAGTATTATGGCTGGATGAGTAATGAGAAGTGGAAGGGTATAAAATACCTAAGTGCTCATCTACCATAACCAGAAGTCAATATATATTCTCCAAAGTTTATAAATCAAGAACAGAAAAGCATTACTTAGACACACATTCCAGAAGAAACAGCTGAAATGAGATTAAGTTTCCTCTGAGTGCCGCCAGCATGGGCTCACATCTGTTAAATGCTCCTACAGTCCCCTACATGTTACCCTGGTACTTATTTCAAGAGAGAAGAAAGACTTGTGCAATGTCTGCCTTCCCCACAAACTGCATGAGTGCTCTGAGACAAAGGCAGTGGTGCACCTTGTTAACTGCTGGATTTTCAGGAGCTGGCCTGGTGCTTGACACAGTGACACTAAATTAATCCTTTTGAAACACAGGTGAAGCTTTCAAATCGAATGACCAAAATGTTAGGACCACATGGAGGAATTCACTAAAGCATTTTCATATGTGACTTTTTCAATACAACATAAATATTTCTAATTTGTAAGGCATATCAATTTTGTACATACCTAATAGCCCATGGAGGTTTGGCAGGTATGCTAATGCTGAGAGAGACCTTAAGAGATGAAAACCAACTCCCTCAATTTATCACTGAAGACTCTGAGGTTGATAACCAGTCCTGGGTCATATTGGAGAGGTCAAGGTGGATGACAGGTGACCACATAAAAGTGAGTTATGTTTATATATTTGTGGCTGTGTCACCTCTACCCAGTTTCACATTAGAGATTAATAACACAGAAAAGCCTCACTCCTAGTTGTAAAAAGTGTCAAAATACAAATTACTCTGCATTACAAAAACTACTTCTATTTATTTCTATTCTTAACTGAAACTTTTCTCACTTGAGTAAGTTGATGTAGTGTATTCTCTCTTTGGAGGATTTTTGGCAACACAGAATCATAAATTCTCTGGTGTTCTTTTCCTTCTTTTAGCCACAGATATTCACCAGATTTTAATCCAGTCTTTTTCTTACTTTATGAAATAGGTAATTCCCATAATTTTTAAGTGTACAAAGGCACACAATCATCTTCCTCCTGCTTCTCAACCCTTCACTCAGTTCCCCATAACCGCAAAGTAAGTTATCTAACACAAGTAACAGATTTATTTCATATCCCACCACTTTTGTGTATACAAATGAGACATATTATACACAATTAGTTGTAGCTTAATTTTTTTTTAATGAAGTTTGACTCTTGTTGCACAGGCTGGAGGGCAATGGCACAATCTTGGCTCACTGCAACCTCCGCCTCCCAGGTTCAAGCAATTCTCCGGCCTCAGCCTCTGGAGTAGCTGGGATTACAGGCGTGCACCACCACACCTGGCTAATTTTTTTGTATTATTAGCAGAGATGGAATTTCACCATGTTGGTCAGGCCAGTCCCAAACACCTGACCTCAGGTGATCCACTGCCTTGGCCTCCCAAAGTGCTGAGATTATGGACGTGAGCCAGACTTTTTTTTTTTTTAACTGGGAAATATTTCCTTATCAGTGCATAAAAAGCTTTCCAATTCTTTTTGGTAGCTGTATGATATTTTACTCTATGGATGCACTATGACTTATCAGTCCACATTGATGGCATTCTACTCTATTTTTCATCTTTCGCTATTAAAACAATGCTGTAATGACTAACTTCTATAGGCAACTTTTGGCCTGTTTGCAAACTGTACATGTTCAGTGGAATTCCTAGAGGACAAATGCTGAGTATGTGGATCTTCAATACTGATAGATCCTGCCAAAGTGGTTTATCAATTTACATTTCCACTAGCCGTGTATGAGAGTTTCAGCTTCCTCACATCAAACTGGAGTTTTACTTATCAAATAGGTGAAATATGGTATCTTGCTACAGTTTCCATTTGAAACTCTTTTGAAGGAGACTGCCCCTTTTTTAATATTTAAATAAAAATATATAATCTGCATATATGTATACATTTCTTTTCCTCTCCCAACTGTCAGGAGTATAATTCTGGATTGTCCATAGCCCTCACCCAGTCCATCTGGGCAGATGTCCAGCTGCATGCCATTGTCTTTTATTTCCATTCCAAACAATTTTCTAAGGGCAGCCTTCTTTTACGGGTCTGCCCAAGTTAAGCAGGAGGAAACAGTCACATAATGCTGTAGGCTTTGAATTCAGGAAGGAAAACTTGACTCCTGACTCTACCACCAATACTGTGAGACTTCTGATTAGCTACTGAACCTCCTGAAGCCTTAAATATCTGTAAAAGAGAGTGAAGATACCTCTCTCATACATTTGCTCTCAGGATTAAGTGAATTTATATTTTTAAAGTCCCAAGCTCAGGGCTTGGATCTGAGCCTTAATAGTAGTTTAGTTTTGTCATCATTAATTGGTTAGGAAAAAAGAAAACAAACACACACACTTGGCTGAGCAGGAGTTAAACATTCAGGGACAATCCTGCTGGATGGAGTTGTCCCATTACTTGGCCATGTACAACTGCCAAATAAACACTAAGAATGACTTATTACTGGTTGTAAAACTTCGATGTGTTCTCTAACAACATCAAGCCATTTTACGTAAGCACTGCCACTTATTTGGAATGTTGATTCTTAAAAGGATGCACTTTTATGCCTCTAAGTAAGACTTGCAAACCCTGTGGGGTCAAGAAGGAAAACAGAAGGAACCAAGGGACAGCACTTCCATTCACCTTGAAGGTGCAGTTCCTATCCAATGTCCCCCACTATGTTGGCCTGGCAAAGGACACTAAGCAAATCACGCTCAGAGAAAAGTTAACCATGTGAGAACATATTTCGAAAGTCCAATTAAAGTTCTCATACGATGTATGACATTTGTGAAACATTACGCTCTGAACGAGCCAAGTCGCACACTCCAAAGACATGTTTGGTTTATACTGAGTTCACATTAAGAAGAGAGATGTACACTTTTATCTCCTCTATTAATTTTTAAATTCTATGAAAGCAGATTTGGTCATTTATTTTTTTATCCACACTGCTTTGCACCATATGAGACACACAGCAGCTACTCTTAACGTATGGACTGAACAGACTCAAAATAAGTATTACTTCTTTAATTTTTATTTCATGCTGATTCCCTCTTTTCAGCATATAGCCTACATTATTTTCCTTAATTTTACAACCACCTACAGTTTGTTACTATCATTTTATTTAATAATTAGTAACTAATATTTCTTAATTCTGGGCTTTGGAGTATTTCATCAGACCTTTGGAGAGAAAATATTTTGTCTTGAGGGAATATTTTACTTTACAAAACTTGCTATTACCCTTTTTACACATTTTCCACTGTGATAAGTAAAAAAACTTAAAAATGTTATAACTGTCAATAAAGTTAGAAGTTCTGATTGCATAAATCTACTGCAGGTCAATGTGTGATACCCTTGCAACTGTAACACATTCAGAGCATACAACTGAGTCCATTTCCAATGAATGTTCAGAGCAAAAAATAGAATTCCCAAATTAGCCATCTGGTAGACACCCTATTGAACCCAAGAGATGGAAATCACCTTTAAAAGGCAAGCTTTTGATACCCTACAAGAAGCTATATTTTGACTCTGCTGCCAAGAGTAGGCTTTTGCCTTGAATTAACCTAGAGGAGCAGAAGTGAACAACATTCTGACCAAATACAGATCCCTGAAGACTTCCAGAATTCTCTCATCATCTTCTCTACAGAAGGCATGAACTGCTGATGTGGCACAGGTATCTCCTATCCAACTAAAGTAGTTACCAATTATTTTCCATCGTGCTTCAAATCAATACAAATGCAATCATCATGACAATTGAGAAACAAAGCTTCCTTTCCTCACATTACTGATGTTGTGGTCAACACTGGTAGCTTAACCTGAAGGCCAACCGCTCTCCCATCCTGGTCATGAGAAATATTACTGACATTTCTGACAGTACAGAGTACCTCCCACACGACAGCTCATTAGCATCCTGGCCCCACCCATTCAACACTCCCAGCCACAGTGACAAGCAAAAACAACCTTCCCGGGGTTTCCAAATGCCCACTTGAAGAGGGGGGACGGTATCGTCCCTAGCTGAAAGTCACTAACAAGTGCTTTACTGCTCCAATCAACAAACAGAGTCACTCCACACCTGAACTAAGTAAAAGGGACACAAAGATGAAGACACAGCCCCTGCCCTTGAGCCTAGTAATCCTCTCTCACCTTCTTTCGATCAACGACACTGTATTTGGTCAAAGTAACAGCCAAAAGAAATATACCTGAAATGGGCCACACTGTCACCCATTCTAGAACAGAGTAAGGAACAGTCTAATTGCCTCACATATTCAAATGTTTTGAAGGAGCAGAGTTCAGAAGGGTGGTGGACAAGATGGGACCACAAAGGGAACCAGAGCTTTAGATTCCATTAGAGAGACCTAAGTTCAAATGTCACCTCTCATATCCTCTCACGATTTTGGGTAAATCTCTCTCCCTCACTGGGTAGAGGGGTTTCCAGTTATCCCAACGACCAGAGGATGCTACTTGGCAATTAGTGAGGAGAATCACGGACACTAGACATCCTGCAAAGGACGAAAGAGTCCAGTTCAAAGAACTGTTCCCATTCAAAACACCCATTACTGAGCACTCTCCCAAATTCAGTGTCTTCAGTTGTCAGACGGTAATAAGTGGACCAACCTCTCACACTGCGTGAGGCTTAAATGATAGGTTGCAAGTAAAAGTACCCAGCCCAGGAGTAAGTGCACAGTCAGCCCTTGATAAATACTGTTCTCATCTTACCATCTCTCTTCACAGTTAAAAACACTGCACAGAACTCATTTTAAACAGGTCCATCATGCATGATACAGCCAACAAAGTTGAGCAATCATTTTCTCAAAGCAGATAAAATAAGGCAGGAATTCCTCCAAGTTGCATAATTCAGCAATATCTGTATAACAGGCTTTTGGAGAAATTCTCTGAACTTTAAATCTAGAGCCAAACCCTTTGTCTAGAGACCTTTATGACCCAGTTCCAACCTGACTTTCTTACTGTTCCTTCCACTCTGTCTCCTTAAAGTATATAGCCCCTAACAGATCATAAACCTCCAGCAGGCCTTTGCTCAGTCTGGAATACCTGCTCCCTATTCTCTCTCTTCCTAAGTTCTCTTTGTATAGAACATCACCAATACTTTGAAGACCCAGTTAAAATTACCTCTACCACGAAGCCTTCCCTGGTCTCCCGTATCACTTCTAGTGAGTCCATTCCTTGTATACTCATACACTGGGCTTAACACTGCAACAGTGATTCTCAAACTGGGATCCACAGAACTCTGGGAGTTCTTGAGTTTTATATGAAAACTTAAATTGCAGTTTTCATTTTCATATCATATAAAATAAATTAATATAAGCATTTCCTGGAAATGGTCAACCACCTAATATGAGTATTATTAAGCAATTTGAGTGCCCACACCTAAGTTGGGATATACAATAGTGTTGGTGCTAATAGGCCTTCTTTAGTTGTGAAAGATTGAGATCATAACAGCAACAAAGAATACATAATGAGGCGTTCTCACCAAGTGAAGCCCTATAACTCACAGCACACCATAAACACAAAGATTTTCCTATCCTTTAAAACAGCAAAACATTGGAAGACCTGTATAAAGGCATGGCAGCTCCCCAAAGACCTGGTGTTCGTCCCAATATGCATTTGTGAGTAGCCAAAAAACCACTGTCAGGATGTTGTAAATTTGACTTCTACAGGTTTCATAATTATGTTTTAGTTTATTTTTTAATTTTGTTCTTAAGAAACTCTTAAGGAATTCCATTTTTAAGGAACTTATGTCTTGTTTTGTATTTGTACAGAAGCTACATTAAAAAATTTATGTAAATCAACACTGGGATGCAAAAAGGAGACCAAAACACAGGTTTTAGAGAATGCATTCCATTTCAAATACATCGAAAAGCCAGGATGCAGACAGTCATCTTTATTATACGTTCAGAGTTGCAGGCACATCTGATACATGTTCCCTGACTGAAAAGTAGTTATGTAACTTTCACTACGTTTCCTTAACCCTGTTTTTTTAAAAGTAAGATGGGGATACTGAGAATATAGGTTTGATCAAAGATCATGTTTAATAATATTATTCCAAGCACTTTGTAAACTGTAAAGTCCCAGACATATGACAGGGATTCATATTAATGTTTTCAAGTGGTCTTCTTGGCTTCCTATAGCTCCTAGACAAAGAATCCCTTTTCTCACTCCTCATGTCTCTACCACACCAGCCCCGTTTGTCTGCTGCACTCGCTGTCTTCACCTAAAATCACCACTATAGGAGGTAGACCCAGCTCTCATAATGACAAAAGTTTTTATGCTCACAAACAGAAATAGTCAAAATACCCTTTCATTTTGAAATAAGATCACAGTGACAAATTGCAATTCTGTTTTCAATCTTGTTAACATCAGGGTGTGTGTTACTGGGACATTCAGTTCTACAAAGCGTTTCCATTTGTGTCATTAAACTTTCAATAAAGGCTTTGTGCTTGTTTATGACCTTGAAGTGAAAGATTTAAGCTCATTTAAAACAGTAAAACACCCACACAAAGGATTATCTGCTATCCTCCTAACATCTGGCAAGTTCCAAAAAAGATGAGAACACAATCAGTGTTGATATAAGCACAATTAAAATCTTCATTGTTGAAAAGCCACGGTTTGTGCCAATCTGGAGATGAGGAGAACAGAGAAGTGGTAGGTGGACAAGGAACTAGCTGCTGGAGTGGTCAGTAAAGAAATTAGAACTGTCTTAAAATTAGAAGTGCCTTAAAGAAATTAAGAAGTGAGAAGCGCCTAAAAGAAATTCGAAGTGCCTTAAAAAGCCAAAACAGGGCAGAGAGGCAGGATTTCAGGCCATTATGACATGACCCCGAAAGTGACCTGCTCACTCCTTTCTCACACTGACACGGCTGCCTACCTGGGATTTCCTTGCAAACTGCGTTCATATTATGCAAGACTCCTAGTGTTGTTACGGTGGTGGCAGGCACCAAGGCTGTCTGCCCACACCAGCAGAGCTAGCTGACACCCTGGATGAGATCTGTCAGACTTCAACACTATTTTTAACTACAGTGTAACTTTGAATTTTAAACTCTCAACAGTCAGAGCAATAATAGCTGAAACATCCCAGGAGAATAACCACTCAATTATCGTAGGAGCTTTCTTAGAAACATGTGGTATGTTATTATCAGAAGGTCATAAGAAAATGTTTCAGAAGGGGGAAATTGAGGAACACACAGACAACTGAAATCACATCACAAAATCTGAATACTAATGGAACCGGCTCACTCTCAGTTCTGTTTCCTATCCTTTTTTTTTCCCTTCCAGCCCACCAGGAACTCTTGAGTCCCAAGTAAACACGGCTTTTGGAGTGTGTCCTTCCAATGACAATGGTCCTACTGCAAGCTGGGGGAGGAGATAATGTAAGCCTCTCATAAGTTTCAGGAGGCGAGCCGCATTTCACTTAACCGCTTTTTCCTTCATGCGGGATGAAAAGATTCAGAAATAGGCATTTAACTGAGGCATGTCTAAAAACATCTGATTTTTGAACCTGGGAACGTATGACAGAGAAAGGGCAGCCTTTGATGACTGAAACCAAGACAGCTGGAAGCGTGAGCTCTGCAATCTGGGAAGTCGAGGCAGATGTTTCTAGGACAGGCGAGCGACAAAGGGTCCCCTCTGGTGAAAGCCTTGGGAAGTCATTCTCACAATTCCTTTTAAAAACCGCGTTGAGAAACGGACATAGGACGGTGAAACAGCAGCTGAGGGGAGACGCCCAAAGCCGTGCGTTTTCCACTTCTGCGCATCGCCTCCCACGGCAGCGGCGCCGGATCGCGCCCCGGTGCCCCCGGCTGACGGCTCCGCTCCGCGCCAAGCGTTTCCATTACTGCGGGCGGGACGCCGGGGAGTCGCTTCTGCCGCAGAAGTTGGAGAGCAGGAGAGTGTGGAGTCCGGGGAGGGAAGGAGGGACGGTGGGCCGGTGGGAAGGAGGGACGGTGGGCCGGTGGGAAGGAGGGACGGTGGGCCGGTGGGAAGGAGGGAAGGAGGGACGGTGGGAAGGAGGGAAGGAGGGACGGTGGGCCGGTGGGAAGGAGGGACGGTGGGCCGGTGGGAAGGGAAGAGCGCGGGGCCACGCGGGGAGCGGGGCCACGCGTCCGGCCGCCCGGCGGCAACTTCGCCCCGACTTAACCTGCAGAGGAGACGAGCGACGCGGCTCGGGGCTGCGCGAGGAGGAGGACACCTCAGCGACGGAGGAAGCCCAGAGCGTGGCGAGCGAACCGCAGCCTGGCGGGAGCCCCGGGCCCGCGCGTCCGCCCCGCGCCCCCAACCCCTCCGCGACTCCCACCTGGCAGCCCGGCCCGGAGCGGGAGGCTGGCCGGCCCCCGGCCTCTCCTCCTCTTCCTCTTCCTTGTCCCGGGAAGGGCTTCGGGGAGCGAAGAACCGGGAGAGGCTGTGCCAGGGGGCGCTGCCCCTCCTGCGGCCGCTGGACATTTCCCGAGGGGACGCCGGCCCGGGGCCGTCCGCGGGGAGCGGTGCCTGCAGCTGGGGCCCCCCGGGCGCCGCGGGATGCGGAGACGGCGGAGCGACTCGGCGCGAGCTGCCAGCGCGGCTCAGCCTCTCCCGGGCGGGACAAGCGCGCGCGACGCGCTCCTCGGACGGCAGTTCCTGCTCCCGCCCGCCCGCGCGGCTCGCCCCGCCCCCAGGAGGCGCCAGAGGCCGCGGCCCCGCCCTGAGCCGAGCGCCGCCACCGCCGGGACGCGAGGGGTCCCCCGACGGCGCGGGCCGCGGCGCTGAGGGAGTCGCTCTGCGCGCCACGCCCGGCCCGGGCTTCCGGCTCGTGGGCTCCGCCTTCCGTTACTTTCCGTGGCGGCTGCGTTTTCCGTCCGGCCGTCGGAGCAGAGTTTTGACTTCGAAAGGTTCACGTGAACTACGGTTTGTGGAGACACTTGGCACACGGCGCGGCCGGGGCGTCCCGGACTGCGCGGGAGCCGAACAGCCACCGCGGAGGCCGCTCCCGCCGGGAGGGAGAGAGCCGCGTCGCCCGGGACAGGGCCGGGAGCGGAAGGGGGCACCTGTCCGCGGCCGCCAGCCCCCGGCGCCCCCGGCCGCCAGCCCCCGGCGCCCCCGGCGCCCGCCCCCGCCGCCCCCCGCCGCCCCCGCCGTCGCCTCGCCTTGGCGGGACTCCTACCCACGCTGCGCTGCAGGCTTCTCACGCTCCGCGCTACGAAATGCTCTGCGAACGCTCAAAAGCCGCAGTGATGACAAAGTAGGGGTTCAGGCTTATCGGCGCTGGGACATTTCGCAGTCGTTACACGGATGCCGCTGAAATCTGCAAACCGAAGGGTCCTCAAGGCTTGTTTTAAGTCTAAGTACGATAGGAGGGATTTTTCTTACTTTTTGATACCCTAGCAGCTAGTACAGGCGATACCGAGGCCCCATCACCCCAGGTGTTTTGTTTTTGTTTGAAGGCGAGCTGCCCCTGGGTGGACAGCGAGGAAGCGATGCGGCGTTTGTTCATCAATAAATGAATACAAGTAAATGACATAAAAATGAAATGTCCACAGGAGAGGGGAACCTCCTTGGAGTAATCTCCCCTCTGGCTGCTGGAGAAGGTTGCGCAGGAGTGGACTGCCTATCTATAAGCCTCCAGTTCTTTCCACGCCTGCTGGAGGCTGCTAAGCCTCCCTGCCACCCCAGGCTGCCTCCCAGAAGCCCTCCAGCTCCTACTGACTGCGACACAGCCCAGGCACTCACTCTCATTTGTTCTGGCAGGATTTAACCCATTTAAGTTCAGTAAGCCCAGTTTCCATCAATCGGGTTCATCTCCGACTGTCCCTCAAGATTAATCCTTTTTTACTCGTTGGTAAATCGTTCCTACTTCTCTGTGACTCTAGTCTGAGAAAACAGAAAAAGACCAAGATAATACACTAGAATAAGACAAGTAAAGTTCCCAATTCTAACCTTATTATTTTAGGAGAGAATCTCCATTGAAGACTCACTTACCAAAAAGTCCAAAGAGACTAATAAAACTGTTTCTTCCAGCTAGAGGGCCCAAATGATCATCTGTCTTCCCATAGTGTTATTAAATGACTGTCATATTTGTCCTCCACTTGTACTGTGATCAAACCAGGCCCCAGTGTCTACCCAGAGGATAGGTCGTTCAGGAAGTTTTTCTTGGGACAAAAATGGGTGGAAGCCAGTACGATTTAATTAATGAATTATGGTTTTAACTAATAATATATCTAACAATACTCTGATCTCCACTCCGCGGCAGAACAAAGCACTTAAATGAATGTTAAATACAAATGGTACCATGCCTACACTAAGGCAAACTGCACCTATGAAAAAATAGCTTAAAGCCATAAAACAATGGCCATTGAATTTTCCTTCACTTGCTTTCTGAGCACTTACTAGTTTTCTATATGTTCTACAAAAGTATACATCTTAATGTGATTAAGTAAAGACCACAATCTCTTTTCATGTAGATTTTCCGCTTAGATTTTGTTTTCCACTTAAGGGTTATCGAGAGCATCTGGGAATCTGCTGGGGAATTTCAGTTGCGAATATATTTAGTTTGGACTTAGTGGGATATATTTATGTGGTTTTCAGCCTCTCCAAAGTATAATTATTTCTTAAATTCCAATTTGTCCATGGTGCAGCTCACTAAGTATTATACCCAAGATACAGAGCCAGAGGACATACATTCTATGGTCTCCGACACTGAAAATATGTGGGTAATAGAGGTGAGATAAGATGTGAAAGATACAGCAGCATTAGGTGGTACATGGAAAATTATTCCAGGCATCAGAAGACAAAGTTTCAACAGGAAGAATTACCTCCAATTGATATAATTTCTGTCATAATAATAATATGTTCTATACTATAGTACATAGAACTTTTTTTTTGAGATAGAGTCTCAATCTCTAGCCTAGGCTGGAGTACAGTGGCGCCATATCGGCTCACTGCAACCTCCACTTTCTGGGTTCAAGCAATTCTCCTGTCTTAGCCTCCCGAGTAGCTGGTACTAGAGGCACCCACTTCCACTCCCAGCTAATTTTTGTATTTTTAGTAGAGATGGAGTTTCACCATATCAGTCAGGCTGGTCTTGAACTCCTGACCTTAGGTGATCCACCTGCCTCAGCCTCCCAAAATAATTTTTATAACTGTAAACACGTAATTTTTTTCTTTTTGCTATAAGCCACATAAAATTGAATTTATCAGAATTCTTTTTAGGATACAAACCTGTAGCAGTACCACAAGCTGTGTGTGTGTGTGTGTGTGTGTGTGTGTGTGTGTGTGTGTGTGGCGGAGTGTTGCATGTTTATACAGCCCTTATATCAATAAATAAGAGCAACAGAACTAGAGGAAATATTGCGTTATCTTTTCATTATTATAGAAAATAATGTTATTAAATTATTGTCATATGAAAGGCTACTGAAGAATGCACTACCAAAATATAGGAAAAAGTGATATAGAGTTGTGCAAGGCATTTAGTAAGAAAACTACATTGTTTTTTTAGTCAACCTTTTAAAATTGGTAATTTATGTGGTTTATGTTTTCATTGAATATCATCTTCATCTTTGTACCTGATTTTCTTATTTTTAAATCCTTTTTCTTTAACGAGGACACTCCAAATTGTAAAAACTTCAAATCCCACAAAATCTGGATCTATCCTCTAGTGCATACTATGTGTCAGATACATGCTCATTCTTAGAGATACTGTGATAGATAAGACCAAATGCTTGACATCAAGGAGTAAGTTTAATTCGGCAAGATGAGCAAATATGGTAATATGGGAAATGTAGGATGGATCCTCAGATTAGTCTGCAGGGTTCCTGGAAAGCTCACTAGAGGAGATAACTGGCAATGTGCTCTCTTCTTCTCTGCCTCCTTTTATCACTTGATTTCCACCTATAATACTTTCCACATATTATTATATTAAAATACTATAATTATAGTATTATAATGTAAGTAATAAAACAGGTACTATAATACAAGTTATTTTCAATATAATTGAAATTTTCAAAAACCTGTATAATACTTATAACATTATAATTAATAATTGTATTATAACTCTTAGTATAATACTGTAATTCAATAACTTGTGTGACACATGAGAAATCCTGAAGTTCATCATACTGTAACTGAATTGCCATTCCCACAACATAAGTACCATTCCCAAAGGTGTGAGAATAGAATAAAAGTGTTGATCCTTGAAACATTTAAACTGCAAGAGGAGTTTAGCAATGCTAAGCTTTTTTGTTCTGAAAAGGCCACTGAGGGATAAACTTCTGTATATATCTTGGAGCACAGTATTTACTGTGTGGCAGGTGGCCCAGGAATATTAAGACAGCTGTCAACATCAAGGAAAGCACCAGCCCATGAAAAACGCAAGCAGATGGATTGGGGCACTTCACTAGCCGCCTCCTAGAATAATAGCTGTGCGTGGCCAAATGAGGCAGTGTCATGCTGTCCAGGGCAGCAGAAAGCTATTACTGAATATGAGCACTCAATTAGGAGGTGGGGTGGGGAATATCCTCTCTTTTCCTTTGTTTGTATGCTCAAATTTTCATTAAAGACCCCCACAACAAATAAGAAAGGGGGAAAATGGTCTTAGTATTTCTCATTGTTACTTTCTAATTACCATGGTTTGTAACATGGGGAGATGACTGTCTTGCTGCTTCAGTGAGAACAGATGGTAAAGTTTTTAAGTAATTGGGGTTATTCCTATTTCTATGAGATGCATGATGTTTTATTGCATTGTTTGTCTAGTTTTTGTTTGCAGAACATGTGGAGATGGAGATCTTTCAAACACACATCTTTTAATGCTTAAATTAAGTAAAATGTGTTAGCCTGACCTAAATTACATTTACACTTTTCTCCGTTTGATGATACTTCAAAGAAATTAGCTCTTTACAAAATATGACATTAATATTAAAAATTAAATATATAGCTTTCAAACAGCACAAAATTTGCTAATATTGAAAAACTGTACTCTTAAAAATGTATAAATAGGAGTAGCATATCTTTGGCAAACACTGATTATAACATGTATTCTAAAAAAGTTGTTTACACCAATTCAGCATGATGTGTCTTTTATCTAAGTCAAATGCTATCTAAAATATAAGGTCATATGTAAGACATTTTTATTAACGGAGCTTCATAAGCATGACATAGATAATGGTTTAGAACAGTAACTTACTATTAGATGAGAAATTCATCCTCTATATTCTATTTTCCCACAATATTTCATTTGACTTTGTAAGCTCTGCACTGTAATATGCACTTCTGATATACAATTTTAAAAGTATCTACTCCATAAAGAACAATCATTTATGAATTTCTGGACTGCATTATATTGGTGTTAATTGTAATTTTTTTCTTGGGGCTGTATGAAACAAACATAAAACCAAAAACAAAAATTGCTGTGAATTGAATTCCTTTTTATCCTATTCTGATGTTTCTTAGTTTACACGTTCCAGATGCTAGAGCTTTCTTATTATGGACACTTTGCTCCCAGTTTGATTTCTTGCAAATGGTTTAAAGACAAGGCATAGAGGCAGCTGCTATTGTGAGCAAATGTTTTGTTTGGGGAGAAAGCAGCTGGAAATGCTACATGCTGTCATATAAAACGAACCAATTTACACATGGGAACTTTGCGTAATCGAAAATTGAGATTAACTTTATTTCCCATACGTGAATTTTCTTTGCATAGAATAAAACAAATCTATTCACTTTGATTATAATTTATAGTGACGAAATGATGAATATAGTGCTGAATATAAACTTGACATATCTATGGAAATCTTACTCCATTCTGAAAGAAAATATCACTTAACAATTTTCCAGAAAAATTCATTTTACAATATTGCTAAAGGTAGTAGCAAAAAAAATCCATATGGAGCATATAAAACCAAATGTTACTATAGGTGACATAATTGTTTTACTTTTTAAAGCAGGCAAGTATATTTCTCAATGACACCACTTTCATTTTGAAAGATCTAAATTACTTAAAGTATAACTTAACTGGATTTACAAATAATGAAAAAAAGCACCAGACAGCAACATTTTCCTTAGTTTATCCTACCAGTTGAATTCCTTTCTCACCTGTTCTACTAGCTTTTCATTGGTAAAGGAAAAAAAGGAGTTACGTAAGAAAAGAGGTCAAACAGAAGACAAGCAGTTAGGGTTCTCTTCCTGGTGTTGCCCTGACTGTGACCTCTGGGAACTTTATGAATGGGACTGCAGATACTAAAATGTGTTTTGTCTTTTTGTTTTGTCTTTGGTTTAGAGATGGGCTTTCTCTGTTTCCCGGGCTGAAGTGCAGTGTTGCTACATACTTCACTGATGCACTGTAGCCTTGAATTCCTGGGCTCAAGTGATTTTCTCACCTCAGCCTCACAAGTTGGGATCACTGGCACAAGCCATCAAGCCTAGCTATATGTCTTTTTAAAATAAAACCTGTATCAACATGAAAATATATAGTATTATTTAATCAGTCACATTTTCACAATTATTTTTCACTTTGAAAATGACTGGAGGCCAGGCATAGTGGCTCACACCTGTAATCCCAGCACTTTGGAAGGCAGAGGCAGGAGGATCACTTGAGCCCAGGAGTTTGAGACCAGCCTAAGCAACATAGTGAGACCTCATCTCTACTAAAAAGAAGAAGAAGAAGAAGAAAAAAAAAAAAGCCCGGTGTGGTAACAAGCACCTGTAGTCCCAGCTCTTTGGGAGGCTGAGATGGCAGGACTGCTTGAGCCCAGGACATTGAGGCTGCAGTGAGTCGTGATCATGCGACTGCACTCTAGCCTGGGTGACAGAGCAAGAACCTGTCTCAAACAAACAAACAAATAAAAAAAGACCAAAAAAGTTACTGGAAAGGATATTGAGTACTTGATTTGAAAAGGACAGTAATTCCTAACTAAGCCCCTGTTATGATGGGGTTTGATCAGACGCTGTAGAAGCACTCTGTTTAGCAAACAACAATAAGCAAAAGGAATGATATTTTTATAAGCATTCAACAGAAATATTTTTACTGAAATATTAAAGTAAAAAGATAATTCTCAATTGATTTCATATTAATAACCATTCTTAAGTTTTCATTCATTTCTATGTCTATCTTCTATTTTTCTTCTTTTCAGTTCCTCAAATAAGCTCTTCTAAGTAGTCAGTTTCTATATAAGTCATTGGGTCTACTTCTCATGCAGGTAAATGTATTGACGTACTGCATACTGCTTTTATTATCAAGTACAGAAGACGATTAATGAGCAAATTGTTTTCATGAACCTCACAGTTGGTGTTAACTTTAAGTAATGCCAAAAATAAGAATGATGATTCCACCTCCATCTGGCTCAACAGAAACTCCACTTCAAATGATCAGTTATCTACATCAGCAAATGAAACAGCTGACCATACTGCCACATAAAATCTGTCTCTGTAAAAGCATCAGCCACAATGCAGTCTGAGGAAAATAAACTTACTGAGGGCTGCCATGTTCATTCCAGTACTTCCCACTATGTTTGTATATTCTATAGGTAAATTTGACCTCTGTAATTGAAGTAAAACCCAGTCTAGTTTAGAACAGGATGTAACCTTTACAAAATTAATTGATTAATTTTATTTCAGCTTTCATTTTAGATACAGAGGGCACATGTGCAGGTTTGCTACATGGGAATATTGCATGATGCTGAAGATGTACCTTTAAATAAAATTCAGCAAATGGCTACTGGCAGAACACTTGCTTAGCAGCTCAGTAAGGTAATTAGAGAAATAACAAATACATACATACGTATTTTCTGAAAAGTCTATTAATCACTCTACATTTCGGAAAAGTCTACAAGTCATTCTACGTTTCAGGAAAAAAAAAAACAAAAAAAAAGAAAACTTCTAAAATAAAGATCTAGGTAGAACTAAATCATTGACTCTGTATTTATTCCTTTAGTGTTAGCTGCTTTGAACTTGTTAGGGATGAATATATATTGCAACAAAAAAATAAAAGCAACAACAAAAATCCCCAATATTCTATCTACAAGGGTATTTTACAGCCATGCACCCATTCAATAATGTTTATTTATTCAATACTTCCAGGCCATGCCTTTGGAAATTGAAATACCCACTGTGATCTCCCCTTAAGAAGATCAACTTCAGGCCAGGCGTGGTGGCTGATATCTATCATCTCAGCACTTTGGGAGGCCGAGGCGGGCTGATCACCTGAGGTCAAGAGTTTGAGACCACCTTGGCCAAGATGGCGAAACCCTATTTCTACTAAAAATACAAAATGTAGTCAGGTGTGGTGGCAGGCACCTGCAATCCCAGCTAAGAAGGCCGAGGCAGGAGAATTGCTTGAACCTGGGAGGCAGAGGTTGCAGTGAGCCGAGATCACACCACTGCACTCCAGCCTCCGGGACAGAGTGAGACTCTGTCTGGGGATCCTGGGGGGTGGGCGGGGGAAAAGCTCAATTTCAGAGAAAGAGACATACAACTCAGCAGCAGTTACAAGATTACAAAACAGTGTGATAAATATTTACACACACACACAAAAACCCTAATTCAGGGCAAAGCCCTAACTTTCTTCAATTCTATGATGACCGAGACAGATGAGGAAGCTGGAAAGCTGTAAGCTAGCAGAGGTTAGTTCATGAGGTTTACAGAAAGAAGCCATCTCCATAACACAATAGTGGAGAGTGAAGCAGCAAATGCTGATGCAGAAGCTGCAGCAAGTTATCAGAAAATCTAGCAAAGATCATTGATGAAGGTGGCTACCCTGACACCAGATACTTAATGCAGATGAAACAGCCCTATATTGGAAGAAGATGCCATCCAGGGCTTTTACTACTGAGAGGGGTCGTTAATGTCCGGCTTCAAAGTCTCAAAGGATAGGCTGACTCCCAGGGACTAATCAAACTGGTGACTTTAAGTGGATGCCAATGCTCTTTACCATTCCAAAAATATTAGGACCTTTAAAAATTATGTTAAATCTACTCAGCTTGTGCTCTAGAAATGGAACAAAAAAGCCTGGATAACAACAGATTTGTTTACACCATGGTTTCCTGAATTTTTCAAGCCCGTTATTGATACCTACTGCTCAGAAAAAGAAAAAAAAAGATTCCTTTCAAAAATCGTCACCCATGAGCTCTCATGGAGATGTGCAGGAGATGACTGTTGTTTTCATGCCTGCTAACACAACACCTATTGCGCAGCCCATGGATTAAGGATTAACTTCAACTTTCTAGTCTTATTTTTTAAGAAATAGATTTTATGAGGCTAGAGCTGCCATAGATAGTGATTCTTTTGAGGGATCTGGGCAATGTCCATTGAAAACCTTCTGGAAAGGATTCCAGATGCCATTAAGAACATTCATGAGGCCAGGCACAGTAGCTCACACCTATAATCCCAGCACTTTGGGAGGTCGAGGGGGGCAGATCACAAGGTCAGGAGATCGAGACCATCCTGGCCAACACGGTGAAACCCTGTCTCTACTGAAAAAAAAATACAAAAATTAGCTGAGGGTGTCGGTGCATGCCTGTAGTAGCAGCTACTCAGGAGGCTGAGGCAGGAGAATAACTTGAACGCAGGAGGTGGAGGTTGCAGTGAGCCAAGATTGCACCACTGTGCTCCAGCCTGGCGACAGAGAGAGAATCCATCTCGAAAAAACAAAAACAAAAACAAAACAAAACAAAACAAAAAAACAAAATCATCATTCCTTGGAGAAGGTAAAAATATCAGCATTAACAAGAATTTGGAAGAGGTTGATTCCAATTATCATGGATGACATTGAGGGGTTCAAGACTTCAGTAAGGGACGTAGCTGCAGACATGCTGGAAATAGTAAGAGAACCAGAATTAGACACAGATCTTGAAGAAGTGACTAAGTGGTTACAATGATGAAACTTGAATGGATGAGGAGTTGCTCCTGATGAACAAAGAAAGTAGATACTTCAGATGGAATCTACTCTTGGTGAAGAAGCTGCTGTGAACATTGCTGAAATGACATCAAAGGATTTCCAATGTTGCATAAAGTCAGTTGTTAAAGCAGGGGCACAGTTTGAGAGGACTGCCTCCAATCTTGAAAGAAATTCTACTGTGGTGAAAATGCTGCTAAACAGCATCACATAGTACAGAGAAATCTTCTGTGAAAGGAAGAGTCAATCAGTGTGGCAAATCTTGTTGTCTTCTTTTAAGAAATTGCCACAGCCACCTCACCCTTTGCAACCACCACCCTGACTAGTCAGCAGCCACCAACATGAAGGCAAGATCTTCTACTATAATAGCAAAAAGATTAGAGTTTGCTGATGTCTCAGATAATAATTAACAATTTTAAGCAATAAAGTATTTTAAAATTAAGACATGTACATCATGGTTTTAGACATAATGCTATTGCATATTTAATATACTATAGTATAAACACAACTTTTGAATGTGTTAGGAAGCCAAAAAATCTACGTGACTTGCTTTACTGCTATATTCACTTTATTGTGCTAGTCAGGATCTGAACCCATGTCTCTGAAGGTATTTATACATGGGAAAGCGAGGAAGAAGTGCTGAATCATATGATTTGGGCAGGCTGTGTTTGGGGTCCTGGATGGATTTCACAAATCACACCTCTAGAAGCATGGATGGAAAATTGCAACCAGAACCCAGGTGGGACCCTCTTTAACAGATTCTCAATCTATTGAAACATTCATATTAGGAATATTACACTAGTCAAAAAGCAGTATCAAAGATTAGGAGTGCAACAGTAGGCCAGAAAAAGAGAGATAATTAGGTTTTGCTTGCTGTCTGATTCGGTGAGGAAATACAGCAGTGAATGCGTGCCCCTACATTGTGAATCATCAAATACTATGTGTAATATAAGGACATACAAAAGCTTTGGAATGTTAATATGAAACTACCTTTAAGTGAACTCTTCGCTACATTCTCTTGACCTTCTTTAAAATAACTGCATAATTAAAAAGTAAATGACAGTGACAAGGTATGAGAAATAGGTAGATGGAGAAACAGCTGCGCTGATCCTAATGTGACCTACATAATTTGAATTTACAGCCTGAGACAGGTTAGACGAGTAAATCAAGCTGGAGAAGTCTTACTAACAACCATATATCTAATTTCGGATTAGAATCAAGTGTATACAAGAATCAAAACAATCTGACAGCTGTGTGGCACTCTTATATGAATTGCTTTTCTCAAAGCTATTACCTGGAATTCACTCAAAAGTTGGTAGGTTGAAAGTATTACTATTATGAAATCCCAAAAGGCACTCGGTCCATCTTTATTATTAAGAGTTAAAGTGTTTATTTTAATTGGTAGCAGTACTGTATTTTCTACAAATTTCAAGATTTATCTATAAATTTCAAGAATTATTTAATTTGCATAATAAGTATACTTACATTTCCCATATTGGTTTTAATTATCAATCTATTCAGGCATTGTTTTTATGAGTGATATCATTTCAGGCATTCTTTTTTGAAAATAAATTACTTATCTACTTTTTATTCTAGTTCTTCAATATGTAAAATTCCATTTTCTCTATATTGTTATTTCTTTTTTTTTGAGACGGAGTTTCGTTCTTGTTGCCCAGGCTGGAGTGCAATGGCGCAATCTCGGCTCACCGCAACCTCCGCCTCCTGGGTTCA